>PVKC010013196.1:0-23154 GCA_004027635.1 Crocidura indochinensis
CTCCATTTAGGATTTCTTGCTCCTTTATCGAAAATTAGGTGACTGTATGTCTGGGGAACACTTTCTGAGTATTCAAGCCTATTCCACTGATCTGAGGGCCTGTCCTTATTCCAATACCATGCTGTTTTGATCACTGTTGCTTTGTAGTAAAGTTTGAAATTGGGGAAAGTAATTCCTCCCATGTTCTTTTTCCCAATGATTGCTTTCACTATTCTAGGGTGTTTATTGTTCCAAATGAACTTCAAAAGTGCCTGATCCACTTCTTTGAAGAATGTCGTGGAGATCTTTGGAGGGATATTATTAAATCTGTATAATGCCTTGGGTAGTTTTGCCATTTTGGTGATGTTAATCCTGCCAATCCATGAGCAGGCTATGTGTTTCCATTTCCACATATCCTCTCTTATTTCCTGGAGCAGAGTTTTAAAGTTTTCTTTTTATAGGTCTTTCACATTTTTAGTCAAGTTGATTCCAAGATATTTGAGTTTGTGTGGCACTATTGTGAATGGGGTTCTTTTCTTCATTTCCATTTCTTCCTTTTTACTATTGGTGTATAGAAAGGCCATTGATTGCTGTGTGTTAATTTTGTAGCCTGCCACCTTGCTATATGAGTCTATTGTTTCTAGGAGCTTTTGGGTAGAGTCTTTAGGGTTTTCTAAGTAGAGTATCATGTCATCTGCAAAAAGTGAGAGCTTGATTTCTTCCTTTCCTATCTGGATTCCCATGATATCTTTATCTTGCCTAATTGCTATAGCGAGTACTTTCAGTGCTATGCTGAATAGGAGTGGTGAGAGAGGACAGCCTTGTCTTGTGCCAGAATTTAGAGGGAAGCCTTTTAGTTTTTCTGCATTGAGGATAATATTTTCCACTCGCTTGTGGTAGATGGCCTTAACTATATTGAGAAAGGTTCCTTCCATTCCCAACTTGCTGAGAGTTTTGGTCAAGAATGGGTGTTGAACCTTATCAAATGTTTTCTCTGCATCTATTGATATGATCATGTGATTTTTATTTTTCTTGTTGTTGATGTTGTGTATTATGTTGATAGATTTACGGATGTTAAACTATCCCTGCATTCCTGGGATGAAACCTACTTCATCATAGTGGATGATATTTTTAATGAGGCATTGTATTCTTTTTGTCAGAATTTTGTTGAGGATATTTGCATCTGCATTCATCAGCGATATTGGTCTGTAATTTTCTTTTTTCGTTGCATCTCTGTCTGGTTTTGGTATCAAGGTGATGTTGGCTTCATAAAAGGTACATGGAAGTATTTCCGTTTTTTCGATTTAATAAAAGAGTCTTGCCAGGATTGGTAGTAGTTCCTTCTGGAAAGTTTTAAAGAATTCATTAGTGAATCCATCTGGGCCTGGGCTTTTGTTTTTGGGCAGACAGTTGATTACCGTTTTAATTTCATCAATAGTGATGGGGGTGTTTATTTATGCTATATCCTCTTCCTTCAACCGTGGAAGTTTGTAAGAGACCAAGAATTTATCCATTTCTTCCAGGTTCTCATTTTCAGTGGCGTAGAGATTCTCAAAGTAGTTTCTGATTACCCTTTGAATCTCTGCCATATCAATAGTGATCGCTCCTTTTTCATTCCTAATAAGAGTTATCAAGTTTCTCTCTCTCTCTTTCTTTGTTAGTTTTGCCATTGGTCTATCAATCTTGTTTATTTTTTCAAAGAACCAACTTCTGCTTTCGTTGATCTTTCGGATTGTTTTTTTGGTTTTCCACTTCCTTGATTTCTGCTCTCAGCTTTGTTATTTCCTTCTGCCTCCCTATTTTTGAGTTCTTTTGTTGAGCACTTTCTAGTTTTATGAGCTGTGACATTAAGCTATTCAGGTAAGCCCCTTCTTCCTTCCTGATGTGTGCTTGCAAAGCTATAAATTTTCCTCTCAGTACTGTGTTTGCTGTGTTCCATAAGTTCTGATCGTTTGTGTCTTCATTATCATTTGTTTCCAGGAATATTTTGATTTCCTTTTTGATTTCATCTCCGACCCACTGGTTATTCAGTGTGAGGCTTTTTAAATTCCAGGTGTTAGAGTTTTTTTTTCTTTGTTCCTTTGGAGTTCACAAATAATTTCAGAGCCTTGTGGTCAGTAAAGGTAGCCTGCAAAATATCTATCCTCTTGATATTTTGAAGATATGTTTTATGTGCCAGCATATAGTCTATCCTGGAGAATGTCCCATGTACATTGGAGAAGAATGTGTATCCAGGTTTCTGGGGATGGAGTGTCCTATACATATCCACTAGGCCTTTTCTTCCATTTCTCTCCTCAGATTCAGTATATTCTTGTTGGGTTTCAGTCTGGTTGACCTATCCATTGTTGACAAAGCTGTGTTGAGGTCTCCCACAATTATTGTGTTGCTGTTGATGTTATTTTTCAGCTTTGTCAACAATTGTATTAAATATTTTCTTGGACCCTCATTCGGTGCATATATGTTTAGAAGAGTGATTTCTTCCTGCTCTACATACCCTTTGATTAATATATAGTGTCCATCTTTGTCCCTTACAACCTTCCTGAGTATAATGTTTGCATTGTCTGATATTAGTATGGCCACTCCAACTTTTTTTTTGTTTGTTTTTGGGTCACACCCGGCAGTGCTCAGGGGTTACTCCTGGCTCCATGCTCAGAAATTGCTCCTGGCAGGCACGGGGGACCATCTGGGGCACCGGGATTCCAACCGATAACCTTTTGCATGAAAGACAGACGCCTTACCTCCATGCTGTCTCCCGGGCCCCACTCACTCCAACTTTTTTATGGGTGTTTTTTGCTTGGATAATTTTCCTCCAGTCTTTAATTTTAAGTCTATGTTTGTTCTGACTATTCAGGTGTTTTTTTTGTAGACAGCAAAAAGTTGGATTGAGTTTTTTGATCCATTTAGTCACTCTGTGTCTTTTAACTGGTGCATTTAGTCCATTGACATTGAGAGAAAGAATTGTCCTAGGATTTGATGCCATCTTTATATCGAAATTTGGTGTGTCTTTTGGTTAGTCTTGTCTTATATTAGGTCTTTCAGTGTTTCTCTTAAGGGTGTGTTTGAGTCTGTAATGTTTCTGATTTGTTTTTTTGCCAGTGAAACCATGCATTTTTCTGTCAAACCGGAAAGTGAGTTTTGCTGGGTACAGTATTCTAGGTGAAGCATTCATTTCATTTAGTCTTGTCACAATATCCACCACTGCTTTCTGGCCTTGAGTGTTTCAGGTGAGAGGTCTGCTGTAACTCTCAAGGATGCTCCCTTGAATGTAATTTCCTTTTTTGATCTTGCTGTTTGCAGAATTATGTCTCTATCTGTGGGATTTGTCATTGTGACTAGGATGTGTCTTGGGGTATATTTTCTGGGGTTTCTTTTGGTTGATACTCTTCGGGCATGCAAGATTTGATCACATATATTCTTTAGTTCTGGAAGTTTCTCTTTAATGATGTTCTTGACCGTTGATTCTTCCTGGAAATTTTCTTCCTGTGTCTCTGGGACTACAATGATTCTTATGTTGTTTCTGTTGATCTTATCATAGACTTGTATTTTCATCTGTTCCCATTCTTTGACTATTTTTTCCATTGTCTGTTTGTTTGTTTTAAGTTTTTTTTCCCAATCTCTCCCGCTGTATGGAGTTGTTATTTATCTCATCTTCCACAGCACCATTTCTATTCTCAGTTTCTTCTGAGATCATCCATTTTACCGTTCATTTCATTTACTGAGTTTTTCAGGTATCTTAGTTGACATGTTATTTCAGTTTGGAGTTATGTGATTTCTGTCATCACATATTTTCTTGGTTCTTATTAGTGTTCTGTTCAACTCGGTCCATGGTTTCTTTGAGTTCTTTCAGCATCTTCCATATTGCTTTTCTAAAGTCCTTATCTGAGAGATTGATTAGTTCGTTGGTCATTATCTGGTCATCAGAATTGTCATCTTTGTTCTCTATGTCTGATGCTGGCCTGCATTGTTTCCCCATTGTCACACTATTATTGTGTGTTTTTCTACGTGTTGCTGTGGTATTCATTGGGTAAATGATGTGAGCAGTCAGACACATCTGGTTCTGCCCTTTCCGAGTGTGTCGATTTGCCTACAAAGGAATGTAGTCCTCCGTGGATGAGACCTCTCAAAGGATCAAATCTTGGGCCTAGGCACACAGCAGAGAAGACAGTCCAGAGAGAAATGCTGGGCTTCAGTGATACAGCACAGTCCTTAGTGTGATTTTTTGTCTTCTTGTTGCAATGATGTTCTTTCCTTAGAAAGAGCGCACGGCCGCTTAGCAAAGCGGAGCTAAGTGCTCTTCTGCAGTCTCTTATCAGTCAGCCACACTAGGCAGCGTGGATTGGCAGAAATTCCCAGCCTGATGTCACAATCAGGGACCTTGCTTTTGCAAAGTACTCGCTCTTGCTGGTTTTCACTTTAATGAGGTGTTCCTGGGCATTTCCGCCCTAGAATGGACTTCTGGGAGAGCGAGTTTTTTGGAGTCGGTTTGGCTCACTCCCACGAGATCCGGACAATGGCAGAGGACAAATAAACACAAAGAAAAGATAGGACTCACAGTTCTTCATAGTCAGCCCCACTAGGCAGGCGTGGATTGGCAGAAATTCCCAGCCTGATGTCACAATTAGGGGACCTTGCTTTTGCAAAGTACTTGCTCTTGCCGGTTTTTCTGAATCACACCTCTTGATCTCAGGACTTACCCTGGCTCTTTGCTCAGTGATCACTCTGTAGAATATTCGGGATCTAAATTCCTTTTTTCTTACAAATCCTGCGCCATCTCTGAAAGCTTTTCTGTTTATATCTACCTGTTTCCTCTGAGTGTCTGAGCGTTCCCATTACTGATGGACTTAGTCTCTCAGTTTGGACTCTTTAATAATAAGATGTATCTCTGGAGAGATCTCAACGAACTTAGCACATGTTCTCCATCCTGGCTGTCAGCACTTCTTATTTCCCCTTGGGTACTTCCAGAAACCAGCACTGAAGCAGGAGTAGTAACTGCGCATCATATGATGTGACCCAAAATTGAAACCAAACAAAAATTAAAATAAAGTGATAGTACAATGATTAAGATAGCTTGCCTTGCATATGGCTGACCCAGGTTTAGTCTAGGCATCTTATATGGTTCCCAGAGTACCAGCAGGAATAATTCCTGATTGTAGAGAGCCAGATGTAACCTCTGAGTATCACTGGTATGGCCCCATACCAACCAAACAACCAACCAACCAACCAAAACTAGCTGTTTTTTAGTGCCATGTCTTGTCTCTAATTTAAGAGATTTCTCTTCAGAGCAAACTTTACCAAAAGCTAAACCATTGTATCCATGATCAGGTCATGTATTCAATGACTCCCACATCCTACTAACCTATGTGGGAGATGGATGTTATTCTGAGCATTTGGTTATTCTTTCTTCGTTATTTTGTTTATCACATATAAATAATATAGATGACATTGTCTGATAAAAGACAAGGCATAGTAAATATTGAAATGATGGTCTGACAACACAGTCTCAATGAATCAACTTATGATATTTAGAAAGTTACTTCAAAATATGTATTTCTATGGAACTGTCTTTGTTGCTGTGAGATACTTCAGTTGCAATGATATGCTTTGCTTTCTTCTGATATCCTCATATCTGACTGCTCTTTTTTAGACTTCCCATAAATAATTTATAGCCCTTGGTCTTGACCCTTTACTTTTCATAATACTGGCTACATTTCCTACAATGTTAACCCTGTTCCAGCAATCATGAGATAAAGTCAGTTGATATTGATTGTAGACTGGCCTAAGTTCTTTCCCTGAGGAGTCAAATTGACAGCAAGTAGATGGAACTGTCAGGCAAATACATTTTGTTTGGCATGAATTGTGTTTAGGAAATCTGAGCCAACTTTTCAAAATTAGATTTCATTTAAAAATTTAGATATCTAGTCTGTGTTGAAAAGCTCAAGGTTTTAGCAAAAATGGGTTTGTATTTCAACATTTTTGGAGACAAGGAGCTAAAATTTCCTTTAAATAAGTCCCATACACTGTAATTCAGAGTTCTGTTCAATCTCATAATGTATGTGTAACACTTACAGTTTGGTCCCTTTAGGACTTTGAGTCTGAGTCGCAGCTCTATAGTAATCATAGAGCTATATACTATGGGGAGTCATTGATACAGTCTGAGTTGCAGTAACAGTATTTTTCTGCATGTTTTGTAAATAATTTCATTAAATGAAATAAGAATGGGGTTATATTAAAGGTACATATTTAATATCTATTAAAATTAATGAAGATCTCCAGGATGACTGCTTGAAAGTTTGAGTTCCATATTTGTTCTGCAGGTAGGAACTATTTTGTGATGGACTTTATGCAGTATTTGAGACATAAATATTGTTTTCTGCTAAACCCCTTTAACAGCTGCAAAGACCTCCGTATTAAAAATAAAGTACCTTTCCTCAAAGCAGACTAGGGGGTGGAAGGTAAATGGAAGTGTGGGGGGCATTGGTGGAGGAAGCAGACACTAGTGAAGGGATTGGCTTTGGAAAATTGTATGTCTGAAACCCAATCATGAATAAACGTAATTTCACTGTGGCTAAATAAAAAAATATAAAAACAGTTTGTTTTCATAAATGCTTTCTTCCTCATGCTTACAAGGTAGCTCTGTTTTCTCAGTTAGGCTCCTATTTCTCTTTAATCCAACTCATGTCTTATCTTTACTTCTATTTCATTTCCTACTTAGATCCACAGTTAGGTATGCTACTTTCTCCTCTTGTCTGTGCTTCTGCTCTATAGGCTTATGTTGGCCTGAGTAAGGAATTTCTTTAAAAAAAAAAAAAAGCCATGCATTCATTTACCTTTTGCTTTGCTGAGATGAGATTGGTTTTTAAAACTCGAGACAGCCAAGTTAATGACGATCATGTTTCTACAGGTTTGTTTCCGTTCTATCCTTCAGTCCTTTTAGACTCATTCTACACTCACTCACCAGTTACTATTTCCCCTGGATGCTACCTCAGGAGGTAAACAGAATTTTTAGAAGATCTCTGTGGTTTACTTTTACTATGTCCTGAAACAAATGTATAGAGGTTCCCAATACCTGCTTGAATCTTCTCTCCATTTTTGAATCTCAGGAGTTTTCTCCAGAACCCAATCCAGGTGCTCGTTCTCAATAAGTGCCATTTCAGTATTCCATTATTCTATTTTAGATTCAGTGCCACAAAATTCACTCAACAGCAGTGGGAAGAGAATTATTCTCTGAGACTGCTATTTACCTTAGGGCTAGACACTTAGGCAACCAGTGTGTTTAACAATGAACCAAATTGCTAATCTAAGAAATTTTATTTAATGATGATTAAAGCAATAGTAATTAAAGTGAAAAGTAGGCTCTAACCATGCATATGGAACATGAGTGTTCTCTATTAATCAACTCATTATTATTAAATATTTATTGAACACCCACAGAGCAGGAGGCATGAAATTCTGAGAGAACACACCAAAGACATGCTTCTTACCCTTTGGGAACTTGAGATCTAAAGCAATTTAAACTTCAACTTGTGACAATATGTTCTTGCTGTGATTCTTTGTAGATAAAACAAAGGATGAAATTCAAAGCATCTTTGAGCTCCAATATTATCAGCTGTTCACTCCACTACTCATATTTCACATACTCTGCTTTAGTCTCTGCTAGATAAGCAGTGAGTCCTCCTGTTATTTCTGACTCAAGAAAGAGCTCACTTCCTCTGTGAAGCCTGCCCTGCCCTTTCCAGCAGTGTTGGTGACTCCTTTCATTCATTTAACAGCACTATGTCTATCCATTAAACTCTCTATGATACTACTTTGATAATTATATACTACTTATATTGCCCCTATCAATGCATTTGAGTTCCTTTGAAAAATTATTTGGTCTACACTTTGCTTTTGGTTCTACACTCAAAACTCACTCTTAGCAGGCTCCATAGATGAAATGGGGTGCTGGAGATTGAACCCAGGGTACACATGTGCAAGGCAAATACCTTACCTATTGCATTCTTTTTGTTTTGTTTTGTTCTGTTTTGTTCTGTTTTGTTTTGGGTCAGACCCAGTGACCCTCGGAGGTTACTCCTGGCTCTGCTCTCCGAAGTCGCTCTTGGCAGGCTCGGGGACCATATGGGATGCCAGGATTTGAACTGGTGTCCATCCTATGTTGGCCATATGCAAGACAAACGCCGTGCTATCGCTCCAGCCACCTGTTGCACTTTTATTTCCCCTTTGGTCACATTCTATAGCGCTCAGGGGTTCCTCCTGGCTCTACACTCGGAAATCACTCCTGGCAGGCTCGGGATCACATAGGATGCCGGGATTCAAACCACTGTCCTTCTGCATGCCCTACCTCCATGCTATCTCTCCCAACCATGTTGCACTCTTAATATAGACCCTATATTCAAATTCTTCAGGACTTAAAACACAGCTTTTTCATATTTGTATTAAAAATGTTTGGACCAGTCAGTGATACTCAGGGTATTATCCTGATTCTATACACAGGAATCACTCCTGGTGGGTATTAGGGGACCACATATGATGCATGGTATTGAACCCAGGTCAATTGTGTGCTAAGTGCATACCTATCTGCTCTACTCTTTTTCAGATCCCTCATCTTTGTATTTTTTATCTAACATTTTATAGATAAAATTCTCGTTCTTCATGAATTTGCGTGTCATTCCTTGAACAGGGAACATGCTAATCTCTGTATCATTCCAATTTTAGTATATGTGCTGCCAAAGCGAGCACGAAAAAATTCTCATTATGAGAACTTGATGGTTATCTGTCACTCATTGAAAAAAATTCTGTACTAAGCACCACTCTGTCCTGTGCTAGACACTGTTGGGCTTTCATTGTTGGATAGAGCCTTTACATGCTAATTCTTAATAACTAGTTAAAAGGACAAATTATAAATTATACTGAAATCACACAAAATGACCATTGTGCTATAACTAAGAGACTTTGTAACTTAGATTTCTTGGAAACTACCCTTCCAAAGTGACATGAACATGGAGATTGGAGAAAGCAGGCATAAAGTGAAGTAGTCATAAAACTGTGGCCTAGGGATCAGACACTGTTTTCTGGAATCTTTGGACTATTGACCTCTCACAATATGAAACTTTATATTTTTTTTGCTTATTGAGGCACACACGGTGACACTCAGAGGTTACTCCTGGATATGTGCTCAGAAATCACTCTTGACTTTGGGGACATATGGGACACTGAGTGATTGAACATTGGTCTGTCCTAGGTTAGCACATGCAAGGCAAATGCCCTACCACTGTGCCATTGCTCTGGACCCAATATGGAACTCTTTTAGCAGGTACAGTTTTATTTAAACTGTAATACTCTTCCCGCTAGAACATTATCAATTACTACTTGCCCTCTTTTTTCAAAACTTTATCCTAGCACCTCATTTATGAAACTTTGCATGTTGATTCCAGATTCTGTCAATATTGTTTTTTGGGATTACCTTTGAACATACATTATTTAATAAATTTATTTACCACAGTCAAATTAATCTATGTGACTATATATGTATATATATGAAGATATATATAGTCTTATATATGACTTTATACATATAAAGTCTTAGCTTTCTTTCACTAATGTGCTATTTTGCTTGCATCTATGTTCAGCAAACCTCCACTACAACACTGAATTTGTTGTTTTTCTGAAATAACTGGGGGTGTACATAAAATGTCTATAAATTTCATGGAATGCCTTATTAACATTCTGTGGTTATAAGGACAGGACTAGCATGCAGGTGCACCATCAAGGTAAAATCATTTATGGGAATTTTATTTTCAAGGAACATAATGCAAACCATTTTGTTCAGAAAACTTTCAGTTCCTAACGCTCTGACTACAAAAGATTTTTATTGAGAGAGTCTTCCTGAATCAGTCTTTCCCATAGGGTGACCTAAAGATACTTAAGAGTTTCAGAAGACTTTTCGGAAGCTTTGTTTTCTATACATACAGGCTACTTGGCATTAGGGGTGACATAATCACTTTTAACTAAGAAAGCAAAATCTCAAAAAGGTTAGATGACTCATTTGAAGTCATATATGAATGGGCTATGAACATTCTCCAAATTATATTTAGAATACCTGGTAAGGATGCTGACTCTTAGATAAAACAAACCTATGCTTTCCAGAGATTTCTGACAAGGAACTTTCCTCTTGGCTGAGTCAGGCCTGAAGTTTTCCTTTATTGGTCCATTTTACTCTAAAAAATGGTTGTGACTGCAACTCTTTCCTTATGACCCCTGTAATAATTTCCATCCTGAATCCCAGAAAAATTGAGAACATGGGGTGGGACTTCATCCCTCTTGCAAGCCTCCTGGCTTGTTGCTATTTACTTAATGATTAATCCTTCAGCACTGCCTTGTTGAATAGAAGGGTAATATTTTCCTCCTGTCTGGACTGGACAGGCTCCCAGTTCTAGTCAGGTACCTTCAGGCCATGTTGCTGAAGACATATAATATGCCTTTTGTGTTGGCCTCTGGAAACTCAACTTTGGGGGGAGGGAGTGAAGGATGCTCCTAGCTGTTCTTCTATTATTTTGTTCCAGGGTTCAGTGAATAGCTTAGTGTAAGTATTAATTTTTAAAGACAGACAACCTAGAGATTCTGTGAGACTGTAAATAGTTTCATATTTTTTCATGTGCTTCTTTTATTACCTTAAATTCTTAGAAAAACATCCATACTAATATTTTTATTGCTACTAAATTTGTAATTAATGATTTTAATGTGGTAGTTAGAGATGAATTCTTAAAATATGGACAGATTTGTTATTAAGAATTTCTTTGAACTCCTGAATGTTCCAATGTAACAGGGTATATTGAGCACCAGAAGAAAAAAGCAAATCAGAAAGAATTGATAGGACCAGAATGGTAGTGCAGTGTGTAAGGCATTTGTTTTGCATGTGACTGATCCAGGTTCAATTCTTAACACCCCATATAGTCCCTGGAGCACTATTATGAATTATTCTTGAGCACTACTGGGTATAATCCAAACCCTACTTCCTTCAAAAGGAAAGAATTGATACCACAAGCAATTAGGAAAATCACTTTCAACTGTGGTTCCTAGTGACCAAAAAGAAAGAAAACAGAACAGGAGAAGGAATTAGATTTTCTTATTTTAATTAACTTCAGATATTTTTGGATGTTGTTATTGTTTTCTAGGTCCCAGGAAAGCAAAAATCTTAAGGTGTTCTTGGACTATTTACATGTTTTCCTTGGTTTGCAGGTGGTGTTGAAACAACTGGATGACTTTATGGGTTCATAGGATTTCTGTTTGGGTATGTAAGGTATATGTTTGTCTACTTTGTCACTGTGGCTTCTTTAATTACTTTGGTCACCTCACCTTGATGGGACTGAGTTCTTTTGAGAAGAAAACTATATATTTTTTCTTTTTCTTTTATATCTTAGTTGTTTTTGGAGAATTTCCGTCAAAAAAAAACCGCAAAGGATAGCACAAATTAGCTACTAAACAATCTGGAAACAAAACTATGTTATGCAAAATTCTTCTCTATACAATAGGGTGAGGTTTATCACTTCAATCAAAGCATGTATTTCTCCAGATGAAGATGGCTGATACGGATCACAGATTGAAGTCAATAATTTTGATGTCTTATCCTTCTCTCTGAGCCTAGAGCACCACCTTTTTCATAAAACTCTATGCCATAGGACTTTTTTTTTAATTTAACTTCCATACTTTTTTCATATAAGAACATATTTCTGTCTATTATGTAAACATAATTTTTAACAAGCACACAGTGTCTATACTTTGTCCCAAATATTCTTAAGAAATCTGTGTAATCTGTGGTGACAGAAATAAATGGCACAATTCCTGTTTTGGGGAATATCAGTTAAGACATGTATTCTGTGCATTTTACTTATCCTTAGAGAAATCTTTGTAGTCATAGGCAGAGAATGAATACGTTGAAATAACAACACCTATTATTACTGTAGGGTCAATATTTTTCTTGGGTTACAGTAAAAACAAGTATGTTTATTTCAGCAGAATTGAGAAAAACAAGAACATCCCAAAGAAGCATCAAATAAAGCTCTTCCTTCTGTTTTATTTGTTATATTTAAATATTTGATACATATTTAAGTGAATATCCCATGCCAGACATTGGGTTAGCTGGTGCAAATATGATGATAATTAGGTGATAATATTTGCCTACTCACAAAGTGCTTTAGTAGGCAGCAGATTTTCCTGCTTAGTTATACTTTGTCGAAGTAGGAACTGAATTTTGTTTATGGATGCTGTCTTAAAGTATGAGAAATATTACAGAAAGACTTTGTTACATGGTTCTGTGCCTCTGTTAGTATGTTTATACAGATAGACATACATATACATAATGGGACTTGGGTACTTGTCTCTTTCAACAAGGTCAAACAGAAGGAAATAAAGTCAATGTCTACATTCTCTAAATGGTCATCAGTTTTTTTGTTCACTCTTAAGGCTTTGTCATTAATGTTTTCTGATTTGAAACAATGTCACTGCCATTTTACATGGTGGTTGTCTGTAGAGAACTAGGCTGTGGCTGTGGTCTTGGAGACACTGACATTTGGAATTAAACTGATTCCAGGACCTACACTGACTTAAGTCTAATTTGTGGGCTAGGAATGAACGAGAGGGAACTGTTCTTCCTTGTTTCAGACCCATGACTTATTTGCTTCTCAGAAGTTCCTTGGCAAAGTTCCCTAAAGGGAAGGGTAAAATGAGAGACAGCCCTAAAGCAGACAAGTGTACATCTGTGTGTAATGTGATGTAATTCTCCAATTTACATACCTATCTGGGATGCGTCAATGTTTCCAAACCACATGGGGGAAAGGCCCATAGGTTTTAAACATGAATTTTATGAGGTTTCCTCTCCAGTATAGAACTATGCAAATGGGTATCCAGAATTCACCCCCTTCCCTCTTCCTCTGTTAGTTACATACTCTATACTACACATTTTACAAAAAGATGTAAGTGACAAAGTTTGGCAGTTCATTTGCTGGTGAGCTGTCATGATTATTGCTCCATGGATAGTGAGGATCTAAAGGCTAGAGAGATGGGTGGTCTGAGATTGAGCTCACCAGATAATTCTTGTCCTTGGGCTCAGACCAAAGTGGCTATTAAGAAGTCTCATGGAGACTATGAAAATCCTCCTATCTTCTGTTCAGCACCTATGGTCCCCCTTCTCTTGCTGCCAATACAGAACAATTTATGATTGCTCAATGCAACCATTCATCCTCTCTTTCACCCTGCATTGTGTATCTGTTCTCTGAGATGCTTTTCTCTTCCTTTGAATTTTTGATAAAAAGGTGCCATCTCTGTTTGAAAATCAGTCTTTGGAATTGGAACTGCTCTATCATTGCCTGTTTCAGTATTCAGCTCTGCCAAGTTTCCTCCTCTTTTTTTTTTAACCTTTTCCTATGGTTGAATCTTAAAACATATTTTAATCTTTCATGATTTTCATTATGAAAAAAAGAATGTAATGGCTCCTTATCACTAAAGTTGTCTAAATATGTTAAAGTACATTAGATATATTCAATAATTTATTACTGGTAGTAATTCTTTAAGAAAAATGTATTTTTATGTTAGGGATAAAACTGGGAAGCAGAGAAAGGTAAATAAGCTCTGTATGCTTAAGGTGAGAGAAGTTCTGTTGAATAATGGTGCTGGACTTTGAATCTTGAAAATTTGTCTCAATTTCTCACGTTTTCATGTTTCTATATTTGCTTACTTAATTTCAGGTGCCTCTTCTAAGTATTGCCTTCTGTTAATATTATTAAAGGATGACCATCATTCCAGTCTCCACTTTAATACCACCCATGACTCTGAGATCCTACACTACTCCTATTGCTGCTCTACTGAAATCTGTTTCCTAAAGTCATCTGTTAATTTTGAGTTAGGCATTCTCATAGTCCTGATACACTCTGATATATCTGTCATTTATTCTTATTTTTATTTTTAATTATTCTACAATCTCACCACCATAGTGACTTATAGAGATAAATTAAAAAAAATACAATAAGCATGAACAAGTTAATAGGACTTATAGTTTAACTCAGGTAACTTGATGATAAGCTTTTAAAATATACCTAAAGAGTGTTTTGGGCTTGGAAGGCATATTTGGTAGTGCTCAGGGATTATTTTTGACTCTACACTCAGGAATCACTCTTGGTTATTTTTGAGGAACCATATTGGATGCTAGGAATAAAGCCTGGGTTACTATATGCAAGAAAAATGCTCTATTCACTCTCTTTGGTGCCCAAATTATAATTTAGTTGCACTTGATAAATGGTTGTGGAGATAAAGAATTAAAGGTGATTCAAGGCTCTAGACTGGATAACAGTAAAGAGTGTGATAAAGATAGAAAAAATAGAAAAGTCAAGAAATGAGATGTTATAGATATATGTGAAAGGCAATTATATTTATAAGCTTGATGAGAGATGAATCTTCATTTTAAAGATGAAGCTTAGAGGCAGAGAGAGTTAAACATTGTGCCTAAGGTCAGAGAAGTAAATAGGTAGAATGTCTGTTACCAAGTAATTGAAAACACCAACTGAAAGCTTAGAAGGGAATGTGAAGTAGTAAAAGAGAGAATATCATGTTGAATAGATGTTTGATGATATTTGTTGTTTAAATGAAAATATTCAAAATTGTAAATGGAATTATTGAGGATAATATAAAAACTCAAAATGGTTCATTCAATTAATATAAAATACAAGATAGAAAATTTAAAGGCCCTTCTGAATCTAGAAACATCTATTTTTTTAATAATGTTTACTTTGACCAAAGTGGATTACAAATCTTTCACAGTAATGTTTTAGGTACATTTTCACATTAATTCAATGTCCTGATTCAGGAGCATTGCCACCACCAATGTTGTCCTCCCTCCAGCTCTGTTCCCATATCCTCCTCTTTTGCCCTACAGTCTGCTAGTATAAGCGGTACCCTCTGTGTCTGTCTAGCTTGTTGTAGATTGAGTATCAATTCTGTTGTTTTTGGCTTTGGCTTTGTTGTTTAGGTCTGATAATTGTTTTATTTCTACTCAATATTCATACAAGTGTTTGGTCTTGGTACCATTTATTGCTTCCCCCCTCAATTTATGAGACAGAACAAGATGATTCAAGTTGGGGTCCGGGAGATAGCATGGAAGTAAGACATTTGCCTTTCATGCAAAAGGTCATCAGTTCGAATCCCGGTGCCCCATATGGTCCCCTGTGCCTGCCAGGAGCAATTTCTGAGCATGGAGCCAGGAGTAACCCCTGAGCACTGCTGGGTGTGACCCAAAAACCACACATACACACACACACACAAAGATGATTCAAGTTATGTGGCTCTGTTTGAAGGGAAAAAAGCAGAGGGGGGGCAAAAATCAAACAAAAACGGGTGAAGTCCTTCTAAAAGCTATAAATGTAAAATGGAAAAAGAAAGCAATACATAAAAACAGAACAAAAGATCCAAACAAAAAAACCTAAAAGCACCACAGAAATAGACAACAACTAAACAATAAACACAATCCCAAAATAAAAACAAAACAAGGCAAAAAAGGACAAAAAACAAACAACAATAACAAGTTTAATGCTTCTTTTTTATTTTTTGAATAGGTGCATTAAATATTGGAGATTAGAAAGGGAGTTCCCTTTGCCTAAGAAATACAGGGTTTCTCTGCCCTTGAAGCATACTCTCATAGAAATAACTACAAGCTCTGTACATGTTCTTTTACTCTCCCCTAGGTCTTTTTGTGATGTCTAGAAATCTTCCTCTCAGTCGTGAATAATAAAATCAGAAATCTGTAACTAGAGATCTTGGTATTTGCACAGGTCCTAGGATAGAGCCTAGGATGAAGTCTTTCTTTACAGTTCTAGAAGTTCTGTTCCATCACTGTTGTTTTAATCAGTCTTCTGTAGTTGGTGGTCTTGGGTTTTGCATTGATCCTAGATAGTGTCTTTCATTATGTTTTCAGAAGTTCTGCTTAGTTGCAATTTTCTCAGTCAAACCTCTGGAATGAAAGATCTTGGTTGTTGTCTTCTGTAGTTAGCAAAGATCAAAGGATGACATGTCTTCTGACTTCGTCTTATGGTTAGTCGATGAGATAAGACAACCTGCTCTTAGGTCAAGTTGTTGTCATTTCCTCATTGTCACGATGTCATATCAAAGCTGGTGCATGTTTTTGTCAGAGCAGTATTAAGAATGTCCCAGAGGGAGTTTGGTTCCTGGATCTGTTGTGGAGAACTCTGTTGGTTCTATATCTGAGATCTAGAGTTTGGGGTGGGACGGTTGCTTTCTAATCACATGGAGTCTAACCTGGGGTCAAGTGGCATATAAAAACATATCTTTTATAATGCAGCTCAACAATTGAATGCTATTTATCATGAGAGGACAAAAATAGAGTCACTTTTATTAGTCAGGGTCCTTGACCGCAAACAATAGAAACAAAGCTTGGGTGAAATAAGCAGATAAAATAATTTTATTGAAAGAGTATTGGATAATTCAACAATAATAAAGAACATTCAAAGTAAAAAACCTCCAGAAAATGAGCAAAACTAAAGTCAATAGGTAGGTCTGTGAGACTTGCAACCAGCAGAATATATCTGATCTCTAGTCCTAGCCCTAGGCATTACAAATCCCCACCAACACTGTTACCAGGAGATACTGGTGTCACTACTGTCAGATGGCATTCCAATTTGCTCCCTGTGTCTTTGCTTTATTTACTTTCAATTAAAGTACTAGGGGAAATACACAATTTATTGACTTTTAATAAAAATGCCTGCAGTCTAGCTGCCAGGATCTAGGGAAAGCTTATCTGTCCTCCACCAAGGGAATGAATTGAAAGATGAAGAAAGATTACAGGGTAAGGTCTATGAACATTGTTATCATCTGATAATTTAGAGGTCTACTAAATGAGATACATTTACTTGCAATACAATATACTACTTAAAATGTATTCCAGGTAGCATAGGTAAAGCCAATTTTTTCTCTTAAAATATCTAGTTATTTCAATTTTTGATCATTTATTCATAGTTCAGTAGTCCTGAAACCATTTCCCTTTAACTATATCTTGTGAAAAACATTTTTACATTTTAATTACAGCATATGATATCTTCACTGGTAATAAAAAATCCAATAATCTTTTTTTCTTAATTTTTTACTTTGTTATTGGTACTCACGGATACTCCTTGTTCAGTGCTCTGTGATTACTCCTGACAAAGCTCTAAGGAGCAAAAGCAAGGCGAGGATTTAATTGGGGGTCTATTGAATACCTTAAACCTGGTACTATTTATTCAGCTCATCCTCAATCCTGATCCATTAGCCCTCCTTATTTAACCTTCTTTACCTTCAGTTCTTAACTAATTAGGTATCAAGACCAATCTCCTGCTCCAATAAGCCAAAACTTAGCTCCCAAAGTGAAAGAACACCCTTGCATTTCCCACATTGTGCACCTGCAAGAAACTACAATCAACACTCCTGCTGTGCACTTCTTCTCAACCCCTGCCAAATGTGGACTGTTGCAGGCTACCGGATTTAGCTCCAGAAAATCCCTCAGCTAAATATACTACCTGATCCCTTACTGATCAAATCATTTCTCAAACTCAACAAGACCACAGTGTGTGATGAAAATGTGCCCTACACTGATGGAACTGTACAAGAAAAAAATCATCTAATTCCATCAAAAAAGGGTAGAAGAAATGAACAGACACTTTGCCAAAGAAGAAATACAAATGGCAAAAAGGCACCTGAAAAAAGTGCTCCACGTGACTAATCATCAGGGAGACGCAAATCAAAAAATGTATGAGGTACCATTTCACACCACAGAGATTGGCATACACCACAGAGAATGAGAACTATCAGTGCTGGCTGGGATGTGGAGAGAAAGGAATTCTTATTCAAAGCTGGCGGAAATGCCATCTAGTCCAACCTTTATGAGTGAATCCAAGAAATCCATAGACGAACAAATCAACCAACTCAGAAAAGAAAACGGTGACAGAAGATGAGAGAATCCATACAAATGGAATTAAAGGAAATAAAAATATCTTAGCAAGCCATAGTAGCAGAATTACACAGTTGAATAATCACATAGAAGAAATTAAAGAAAAATTACAAACCAAAAATGGCAAAGAAGCCAACAAGGAAATAAAAGGTAAAGCATTGGAGGAAAAAGTTATTTATTAATGAATAAAGAAAAAAGAAATAATCTAAAGATTGTAGGAATACCAGAAGGGGAGGAAGTACAGAAAGAACAAGTGGTTAGGAAAATAATAGTAGAAAACATACCCACCTTTTGGAAAGAGGCTCTGGTGCAAATCCAGAAGGTGAAAAGAGTCCCTAATAAAATATATCCTAATAAACAAACACCGAGACATATAGCAATCCAAATAAAAAAAGTAGAGAGAAAAATAAATTCCTTAAAAGAACAAGGGAGAAAAGAACCCCTCAACTACAAAGGAAGTAACATAAGAATCAAACCAGATCTCCCATTTGAAAAAATTGAAGGAAGAAGACAGTGGAAAGACATATTTAAACAACTGAATAAAACTTTCAACCTAGTGTCCACTACCCTGCAAAAGTCTCACTCATATGAGAGGGAGGACTAAAAACATTCTCAACCAAAAAAAAAAAAACTTGCACTATTTGTGCAAACAGAATCAATTCTAAATGTTATACTCAGATGAATTACACAATCCAAACTCCTGATTGTAACAATAGCTATCCTACACAATACAACAGCCCTCTCTGTCAATAATCTCTTAAAATGTCAATGGACTAAACTCTCCCATTAAAAGATACATAGTAGAGACAGATTAGAAAACAAAAACCGGAGATCTGCTGCCTGCAAGAAACACACCTACAAGTACATGATAGACACAAAGTTAGAATAAAAGAATGGAAATTAGTTATTAGCTATTAAGCCAATGGATACCCAAAGAAAAGCAGGGGCGACCATTCTTATATCAGATCAAATTATATTTAAGCTCAAGAAAGTGATTGAGACAAAAAGGGGAAAATTAGAGCAAGAAGTACTAACTTTGATCAATATTTATGCACTAAATCAGAACCAGCAAAATATATAAGGCATTTGCTCACAAACCTGGAGAATCATATGAAAGGTAATGTGATAGTAGTAGGAGATCTCAATACTCCACTATTACCACTGGACAGATCCACCAGATAGAAAATTAGCAAAGAGGCTTTTTTTCTGCCTGGAGTCAGAGGGGCGCAGAGGCCATCTTGGGTCATGCGGTTTCCAGCTGCCTGAGACCCAATCTCATCAGCGTTCCTGCCACTGCCTGAGACTGGGTTTCATCAGCGATCCTGCAGGTGAGGCTGCCTGTTTCAGGCGGGTGGAGACGTAGTTAAGGCCATCTACCACAAGCGAGTGGAAATTATTATCCTCAATGGAGCAAAACTAAATACCTTCCCTCTAAATTCTGGTACAAGACAAGGCTGTCCTCTCTCACCACTCCTATTCAACATAGCATTGGAAGTACTCGCTATAGCGATTAGGTAAGAAAAAGGATATCAAGGGAATCCAGATAGGAAAGGAAGAAGTCAAGCTCTTGCTTTTTGCAGATGACATGATACTCTACTTAGAAAACACTAAAGACTCTACCAGAAAGCTTCTAGAAACAATATACTCATATAGCAAGGTGGCAGGCTACAAAATTAACACAAAAAATCAATGGCATTTTTATATACCATATATATATATATATATGGAAGAAATGGACATTAAAAAAACAACCCCATTCACAATAGTGCCACACAAACTCAACTATCTTGGAATCAACTTGACTAAATATGTGAAGAAAGAAAACTATAAAACTCTGCTCCAGGAAATAAGAGAGGATACACGGAAATGGAAACACATACCCTGCTCATGAATGGGCAGAATTAACATCATCAAAATGGCAATACTACCCAAAGCATTATACAGATTTAATGCGATCCCTCTAAATATCCCCCGCGACATTCTTCAAAGAAGTGGATCAGGCACTTTTGAAATTCATTTGGAACAATAAACACCCTAGAATAGCTAAAGCAATCATTGGGGAAAAGAACATGGGAGGAATTACTTTCCCCAACCTTAACCTTTACTACAAAGCAATAGTTATCAAAACAGCATGGTATTGGAATAAGGACAGGCCCTCAGATAGGTGGAATAGGCTTGAATACTCAGAAAGTGTTCCCCAGACATGCAGTCACCTAATTTTTGATAAAGGAGCAAGAAATCCTAAATGGAGAAAAGAAAGCCACTTCAGCAAGTGGTGTTGGCACAACTGGCTAGCCACTTGCAAAAAATTGAACTTAGACCCCCAGTTAACATCAAGTACGAAATAAAATCCAAATGGATGAAAGACCTTGATATCAGACCTGAAACCATAAGATATATAGAACAACACAAAGGCAAAACACTCCACGACATTGAGACTACAGGCATATTTAAGGAGGAAAATGCACTCTCCAAGCATTTGAAAGCAGAGATTAGCAGAAGGGAATATATTAAGCTGAGAAGCTTCTGCACTTCAAAAGAAATAGCGCCCAGGATACAAGAGCCAACCACTGAGTGGGAGAAACTATTCACCCAATACCCATCAAATAAGGGGCTAATTTCCAAAATATACAAGGCGCTGACAGAACTTTACAAGGAAAAAACATCTAATCCCATCAAAAAATGGGGAGAAGAAATGAACAGAAACTTTGACAAAGAAGAAATACAAATGGCCAAAAGATACATGAAAAAATGCTCCACATCACTAATCATCAGGGAGATGCAAATCAAAACAACTCTGAGGTACCACCTCACACCACAGAGAATGGCACACATCACAAAGAATGAGAACAAGCAGTGTTGGAGGGAATGTGGTGAGAAAGGAACTCTTATCCACTGCTGGTGGGAATGCCGTGTAGTTCAACCTTTATGGAAAGCGATATGGAGATTCCTCCAGAAACTGGAAATTGAGCTCCCATACGATCCAGCTATACCACTCCTAGGAATATACCCTAGGAACACACACAAAATAAAATACAAAAATCCCTTCCTTACACCCATATTCATCGCAGCACTATTTACCATGGCAAGACTCTGGAAACAATCTAGATGCCCTTCAACAGATGAATGGCTAAAGAAACTGTTGTACATATACACAATGGAATACTATGCAGCTGTCAGAAGAGATGAAGTCATGAAATTTTCTTATACATTGATGTACATGGAATCTATTATGCTGAGTGAAAAAGTCAGAGAGAGAGAGAAAGAGAGAGAGAAACACAGAATGGTATCACTCATCTATGGGTTTTAAGAAAAATGAAAAACATTCTTGCAAAAATAATTTTTAGACATAAAAGAGAAATGAGCTGTAAGTTCCAGCTCACCACATGAAGTTCATCACTGAGAGTGAAGAGTTCAGTTAGATAAATAATTAAATTTTGAACTGTCCTAATAATGAGAAGGTATGAGGGAAATGGAGAGCCTGTCTATAGTACAGGCGGTGGTTGGGTGGGGAGGAGGGAGATTTGGGACAATGGTCATGGGAACGTTGCACTGGTGATGGGGGGTGTTCTTTATATGACTGAAACCCAAATACAATCATGTATGTAATAATCAAGGTGTTTAAATAAAATATAAAAAAAGAAAATTAGCAAGGAAATAAGAGCCCTAAATGAGAAATTAGAAGAACGAGGGCTAAATGACTTATATAGGGACCTCAAACCCCCAGGAAACAAAATATACATTCTTCTCAAGTGCACATGGAACCTTCTCCAGAATAGACCATGTCTTAGGATATAAATCAAACTTGCATAAAGTAACAGATGTAAAGATTATTAGATGCACACTATTAGATCATTATGCAACAGAGATCAAGATGGACTGTAAAAAGAAGCTATGGAGAAAATGGAATACATGGAGATTAAACAACATGCTGCACAACAACAGCTCGATCAAAGAGGAACTCAAGGAAGAAATAAAAAAAAATTCTTGAGACAAACGATAATGAAGAGACGAATTGTCAATGTGGGACACAGCAAAAGCAGTAATTAAGGAGAACCCCATAGCAATACAAGTCTTTGTCAGGAAAGAGGAAAATGACTAAATCAACAGTTAAAGGGGACACAATAGGGAACTTGATTAACAGCAGCAAAAGAAACCAAACATAACCAGAAGACAAGAAGTAATAAAAACCGGAGCATAAATGAACAACATAGGAACTAAAAAACAACACAAAAAATCAATGAGAACAGAAATTTGTTTATCAAAAGAATAAACAAGATAAACCACTGGCAAGACTCACCAAAAATAGAGGGGTAATATCCAAGTAAATAGGATCACAAGTAAAAGGGGTGAAATTACAACAGAACCCCCCAAAATCCAACACATCATGAGGACTTATTAGGAACAATTGTACTAGTCAGGTTAGAGAACCCAGAATAAACTGACAGATTTTTGGAAAATATCATCTTCCAAGACTGGATAAGGAGGATGTAGAAAGTCTAAACAGGCAAATCATTATCTGAGGAAATTGAATCAGTAATTAAGAAACTCCCAAAGAACAAAAGTCCAGGTCTACATGGTTTTACAGGTAAATTCTATCAAACATTCCAAGAGAATTATTACCACTGACCCACAGGCTTTACAAAACATTGAAAACACAGAAATCCTTCCTAATTCCTTTTATGAGGCTAACACCACACTCATTCCCAGATGGCAAACACACTACTAAGAAAGAAAACTACAGACCAATCTCACTAATAAACATAGATGCAAAAATATTAGCAAACTGAATGCAGCACTACATCAAAAAGATTAAACATCATGTCCAACTGGGTTTTATCCCAAGGAAGCAAGGATGGTTCAACATATGCAAGTCAATCAACATCATACACCACATCAACAACAAGAAAGACAAATACCACATGATTATACAAATCAATGTAGAGAAGGCTTTTGACAAAACCCAACACCCAATCATCATGAAAACATTCAGCAAAACAGAACTGGAAGAAACCTTCCTCAAGATAGTTACAGCTGGGGCCCGGGAGATAGCATGGAGGTGGGGCATTTGCCTTTCATGCAAAAGGTCATCGGTTCGAATCCCGGTGCCCCATATGGTCCCCCGTGCCTGCCAGGAGCAATTTCTGAGCATGGAGCCAGGAGTAACCCCTGAGCACTGCCGGGTGTGACCC
>PVKC010013197.1:0-23132 GCA_004027635.1 Crocidura indochinensis
AAGAAGAAGAAGAAGAAGAAGAAGAAGAAGAAGAAGAAGAAGAAGAAGAAGAAGAAGAAGAAGAAGAAGAAGAAGAAGAAGAAGAAGAAGAAGAAGAAGAAGAAGAAGAAGAAGAAGAAGAAGAAGAAGAAGAAGAAGAAGAAGAAAAGAAGAAACAACTCCTTTTTAAGAAGTTGCTGGTCTGGTTTGGGGGAGTATTTTTGTTTTGTTTTTATTTGTTTGTTTTTTGATAGCCGATGGTTTTGGTTTATGATTTATTCTTTTTTTATTATTTTTGTATTTGTGTTGTTACTCCCTTATTGTTTTGGGGTTTTTTTTGGTTTTTTTTTTGTTTGTTTGTTTAGTTTTGTTACCTTTTTCTTCTTTATTACCTTTCTTCTTCTAAATGGATATTTATAACACCTAGATGAACTCCTCCTAGTTTTTCTCTTTTTTGTTTGCCTTTTTTCTTTCCTTCTTCCATATCTTTTCTTATATCTCCAACAGAACACATTACTGGAATCACCTTGATCAGCCTCATAATTTGAGGGGGGAAAATGGATGGTACCAAGACCAGACAGTCGTATGTTTATTGGTGTAAATAAAAAAATTATCAGATTTGAAAGCCAAATCCAAAGTCAACAACAACAGGATCAATACCCAATATACAATAAGCTGTCCAAGTGGGGAACAATTGCACTAGCATTACCTGGGGTAAAGGAGGGAGATGTGGGATGCATGCTGGGACAGGGCTGGAGGGAAGACAACACTGGTGGTGGGAATGCTCTTCATTCATTGTCACTTTGTGCCTTAAATATTAATGTGAAAGATTTGTAATTCACTTTGACTACAATAAAAATTTAAAAACAAGAAAAAAAGAAAATAAAGAAAGGTATGTTTGGGCTGGAGAGAAAATACAGCAGGTAGGGCACTTGTCTTGTACATAGCCAACTCAAGTTCGAATCACCATCACTCCATATAAGTAATTTCTGAGTTCAGAGCCAGGAACAATCTCTGAGCATTGCCAGGTGTGGCCCCAAAACAAACAAAAATGTTTATTCCTGGGGCCAGAGAGATAGCATGGAGGTAGGGTGTTTGCCTTGCATGCAGAAGGATGGTGGTTCTAATCCCAGCATCCCATATGGTCCCCCGTGTCTGCCAGGAGCAATTTCTGAATGTAAAGCCAGGAATAACCCCTGAGCACTGCCGGGTGTGACCCAAAAACCAAAAAAAAAAAAAAGTTTATTCCTACCTTGATAAGGAATTTTATATATTTCAATATTAGATTAATGTCATAATTATATTAGTTAATGCCACCAATCACTAAGCCATCATATATTGAATTTTATTTGTATTCTGATAATTCCAAATGTCATCCTTTTAAGTTTTGTTGGAGCAAGTACTATGAAATAAATTTGTTATATATATATATATATATATATATATATATATATATATATATATATATATATATATATATATATGTCAAAGAAGAAGGCTGTGGAGGTAGCAGAAAAGCCAGAATTACTGGTAGAGGAAGGGTAACACTAGTGTTGGAATTGGTATTGGAACATTGTATGCCCCAAACAAATCTATTAAAAACAACTTTTTAAAGCACTGTCTCAACTAAAATTAGAAGGCTTTTTAAAGGAGACTTCAGAAAAACATATTTGTGGATGGTCTATGTGACAAAATATATTCCAAGAATGTAGGAGTTATCCCTACCTTATCTACCTTGTCTTGCACATGGCCAACCTCTGGCACCTCTTTATCTTGAATTTTTTTCTAAGTAATTTAAAAGGATGATGACATGAAAAAGAAGTGTACATTTATCAGCAAGATACCCTTAGTAAAAAAAAAATACCTTGATGCATGACCACACAGAAGTAAGACTTAATTCTTTTTTTGTTTGTTTTTTTATTTGTGTTTGTTTTTGTTTTGGGGTCACACCCGACTTGCTCATGGGTTACTTCTGGCTTTATGCTCAGAAATAGCTCCTGGTAGACTCAGGGGACCATATGGGATGCCACGATTTGAACCACTTTCAGTCCTGGTTCAGCGCTTGCAAGGCAAAAGCCCTACTGCTGTGCCCTCAAGACTTAATTCTTTTGACTATTTTACATATTAATACCTGTGAACATCCAAATTAAAAGATCACAAATTAATAAACTAGCAGGAACTCCCTGGTTCCAGTTGGCAGCAGGAGTCAAACACCCCTTGGTGGAACCACAGTGCCAGTTGAGCTTTTTGGGCACAAAAGAGCCTGCAACCCCATGACCATCACCTTCCCTGTAATCACTTGAATGAGATGACAAGATATCATGCAAATAAAATTCAGTCCAGACATAAAATGCCAATGACCCAGTTTCACCACTTGTCCACTAATCTCTGCAAAGACACCTAGCTGCTAAAAGCTCCAGGTATGTCAGTTTCTTGGCTGACATCTCTAGGGACTCTTTGGAGTCAGAGCAGGACTCCTCAGAAGTCCAGTATTTCCAAAAATTCCAGTAATAATGCCCATTATCCAGAGCTGCTTTCTTGTCTTATTATCAGTTAGACATGCCTAGTTCTTGAAACAGAGACAAACCAAACCAAATCAAATATACAGAGGGTAGACACTTGAATTGCATATAGAAGCCCCAAGGTCGGAGAGATAGCATAGAGGTAAGGTATTTGCCTTGCATGCAGAAGGTCAGTGGTTCAAATCTGGCATACCATATGGTCCCCTGAGCCTACCTGGAGCGATTTCTGAGCATAGAGCCAGGAGTAGCCCCTGAGTGCTGCCAGGTGTAACCCCAAAACCAAAAAGGAAAAAAAAAAAAAAAGAAGTCCCTAAATGACCTCCTGAGTACCTCCAGGAGTGATTCCTGTGTGCAGAGCCAGAAATAAGCCCTGAACACAGCCAGGTATGACTCCAAAACACATCAAAAAATTAAAAGGAGAAAGAAAAGAAACTGTAGGGGGGAAACTGCTATCTTATAACTTTTTAGAAGCCAAAAAATGTTATTAACCATGTAAATCATCCTCTACCTCCTGGTCATACTCACAGATTCTATAACTATTTAAAGACATTTGAAAGAATCTGCTTGGTCAGAAATTTCTTTATCTCTTTTTGGTGCTCACAAATACACACACACATACACACACACACACACACACACACACACACACACACAGCCTACCCACAAGAGCTGAATTTCCAAAAGTACGAGCAAGCATAGAGTGAAGGACAGATTAACCAAGATACTGTGTTTGCAGAATAGATTTAACATCAAAAAAAGAAAGAAGAGACTCAAAAAAATTCCCTTACAGTAAAACTTTTTGTTTAGTTCTTATTTTTAATGCTTTCCCACAGAGAATAGAATATGAAACCAGGGAACCCAATCTCAGCTCAGAGAAAGAACATTAAAGAGCATAAGAAAGAATTGAAGAGTTTATTCAATGGACAAAAGATTGAAGAGCTTTGCTGGTTTTCTTTTTTTTTTTTCCTTTTTTTCTGGAGGACAACTTAAACTACAGGAGCCTGAGGGAAAGAGTGAAAAAAGTCTTGGATAAAGGCTGAGAAGAGAAAAAATACTGGACTAGAAAAGGAATGTTCTGCAACGGCAGCCAGAGGCCTTTTCATGAGTTGCCATCTGCTTCCTAAGATTTGAGCTACTTCAGTTGTATTTTCAGCTTCATTCAAAATACAAGGCAAGATTCACCAGGTAGGATTCAAATTTTGATAAAAACACTCCGGTTCACCAATCTTGGGTCAGTGACCACAGTGCAAAGCATTTTATTTCCAGATCTGTATTAAGGTAACCAATTTCAAATCATTGTTAGTTTCAAAGAACTTTCTTATCTCTAGGAGAAAACAGAAGTATTTTTATAATAATAATTTTTATTTTGACCAAAGTGAATTACATATCTTTCACAGTAATATTTTAGGTACATATTAACATTGAATCAGGGGATTCCCATCACGAAACTTGTCTTCTTTCCACCCCCGTTCCTAGCTTGCATCCCATATCCCCATCCCTTATCCTCCGGGCTGCTAGTATAAGTGGTTCCCTCTGTGTCTAGCTTGTTGTAAATTGGGTATTGATTATTTTGTCACTGGCTTTGGATTTGTTATTTAAATCCAATCATTTTTACTACTACTTAGTGATCATACAACTATTTGGTCTTGGTACCCTCCATTATTTCCTCCTCAATTTGAGAGGCGGAGCAAGATAGTTCAAGTTATGTGGTTCTGTTTGAAGAAAAGAAAAGCAATAAAATGGGGTAAAAATCAAACAAACCGAAAATGGGCAGAGTCCTTAGAGGCTCTCAACATCAGTTTGAGGGAAGAAAGGGATAAAGGAAGAGAAACACCACAACAGTACAAAAAGAAAAATCAAACAAATAAGATGAGGCATTCGTCAAGATTTACTTTTGTTTCTGTGCTTAGGGATCACTTCTAGAAGTACCTGGAAGGCAACATGTGGAATCAGGAATTGAACAGTATCAAGTGCATGCAGACAAGCACCTTAACTTTTGTATCATTCCAAGCAAATCTGAACACCTCTGTTTTTTTTTTTTAATGAGTCACAGAGCCAACTGCTATTCCTGCCTGTTGGCCAGAGCCGTAGACTCATCTAACTCTTAAAACAGAGACAACCCAAAGTGAAAAAAAGTCCTGGATATGGAAGCTTGATTGGACTGGGCATCATACGAGGGGGAGAGTCAAGTCCCCCACCCTGATGAAACTGCTGCATCTGCACACAGACACAGCCAACAGCTATTGTTGTGCCAGTGCCTCAGCTTTCACGACATTGCAAGATTATATACCTAACTGCCAAAAGTTCCAGGTAGGCCATTTCTGACGTTGACATATTAGGGATTCTTTGGAGCCAGGGTGGGCTGCCTCACCCCATGCCTTTATACTTCCAGAAGTTTCAGCAACCATAACTACTATATTTTGCTGCTGCCAAATAAACTCATCAGTCTAGACTTGAGCCACAAATTCCCGAAGTCCCTATAATAACTCCATAGTTTCATTACTAATAGCCCATTTAATTTTCACAAATTAAATGTAAAATTATCATAGAGGCCACATAAGCTCAACAAACAAAATCAACCACAGAATGTTCAACTACTAATAAACAGCATAGTAAACTTTCAGATAATGATATAATGACCCCATTGCAATATATGACCATTTTTACAAATTTTATTTTAATCAAGTTTTTTCCCCAACAATGTCATTGCCATTTAGTTGTAATAAGCAACATTTACTAAGTTATACTTACTTTCTTACTTGCCAAGAGGCAGGCTAGGAGGAGGTTGGGAAACTGAAGACAATGGTATAGGGAATATGGCACTGGTGGTGGGACTGGTCTTGGAACATTAAATGCCAGAAATAACTATTATGAGCAACTCTATAAACCATGGTGTTTAAAGTAAAAAAAAAATGAGGAGCTGGAGTGATAGCACAGTGGTAGGTCTTGCATGCTCAAATCAGGGATGAATCCATGTTCAATTCACAGCATCCAATATGGTCCTCCAAGCCTGCCAAGGGCAATTTCTTAGCATAGAGCCAGAAATAACCTCTGAGCACCACTAGGTGTGGCCCAAACCTCCCCCACACACAGACACACCAAAATGAGTCCCATTCTCAACCTCATTTTTTAAATTCTATGTGGATTGCCTATAAGATTCTTTTGGGGGGGGTGGCTACACCCAAAGTTGCTTAGAAATTATTTCTGTCTCTGCACTCAGAATTCACTTCTGGCAGCATTTAGGAGACCATATGGGATGCCAACAATCAAATCCTGGTTGGTTGCATCAAGGTAAGTTCTCTACCTTCTATACTATCTCCTGGGGCCCTTGGTAGACCTCAATTCTCTTCATGACTTCAATTCTCATTTGGTGATACTTTATCATACCCTGCTGTAGTCTCAACACTGGCCTCTAAAAATGCATCTCAAGGATGGAAAGCTAGCTCATGCTTTGATACAGGAAGCTGACTTTGGTATCCAGCAACACATAGTGTCTGGAGTATTGCTAGAAGTGAGCATCAGCACTTAGCCAGGAGTAGGCTCTGAACATCTCCAGATGCTGAACAACCCTGTCGCCAAATAAAAAACATTTCCACAAACAAAGTCACCATGCTTGAATTGGGCCAGCTCCATAGACTCACTCTTTTCTCAAATGAGATGCAAACCAAGTCATGAAAAATTATGAATACACCATCCCATGCAGCAGAAAGCTGGCCATCTAGGAAAGAGAGGCAAACCTAGCCCCTGCCCTGCCAAAATCATACCTGTTACCTCCGTCACCCAGAATCACCATTTCCCTGGTGGAGCTACCTCATCACCCTTCTACAATTCCCTTTGAAGAAACCAATCTGACCAAAGTTCAGGTATACCAGTTGTGGAGTTGATACAACCAGAGCTTCTTTGAGTGGGTGTGGCACCCTCTCCCCCAGATCTTCCTTCTTCCAAGAGACCTGGCAGCTGAGTACATACCCCTAAAAGTCATAGTATCCATATAGTGCTTTCCTCTCTTCCTTTTTTCTTTTTCTTTCTTTCTTTTTTTTTTTTGGTTTTTGGGTCACAGCCGGCAGTGCTCAGGGGTTACTCCTGGCTCCATGCTCAGAAATTGCTCCAGGCAGGCACGGGGGACCATATGGGGCACCAGGATTTGAACCGATGACCTTTTGCATGAAAGGCAAACGTCTTACCTCCATGCTATCTCCCGGGCCCCCTTTTTTCTTTTTCTTTATATTTTTCCAATAAATTTGCTTTTACTTATCTGGAAACAAATGTATTAGTGTCAACTAAGTCAACCATGTGATGCATTTTCTTTAAATAAAATAGAAAAAAATTCAACGTTTTTATTTTTATATCTTCAATGAATATTTTGAATTTAATATGTTCACACAGAATTTATTTTCCACATAAAAACTCTTCCTTCTCCTGGTGATGCTCAATTGACCATATGGGATGCCAGGGTTAGTACCCAGATTGGCTGAGCTGAGTGCAAGACAAGTGCCATACTCTCCAGCCATTTTTCAGTTTTTAATGTAGTTTTGTATCTCTAAATTCTAAAGCTAATATCTCTTTGATTCCAATGGGAAAAAGTGGACTAAAATTATACTAACTACCAATTCAATAGCTCTACCTACTTCATGCCAACTATCAGATTAAGGAAGGCTACATATCAACTCATTTTAAAAGAATGCAATAAATCAACATTTAAATACCAACAGCTCTACAAATTAGTGCTCTATTTAAGTAATTTACTAATGACTTGTGTTGCTGAATTCTATTTATTTACTAAGTAATAAGCTTCTGAATGTACAGAAACCAAGTGTCATATTCTCCTGCCCTACGACATCTGAGACATTACTGAACACCATACACATTTATTGTTATTTTATGGTTGAATATTAATATTCAGAAACAAAATAATGACCAATGTTTGCTTGTACTCTTTATATGATGAATGTTATGTTGTCCTCTGGCTGAAATGCCAGGATTTCATCATATTAGGAATAAATCACTTTATTGTCAAAGAATTAGTTTATATAGTAAATGAAAATAGGAGCATACAAGAACAAAACTGTGTTATGGAAAATAATGGCTATAAAAGAGCAAACAAATAACCATAAAATAAATCAATAGCATTTCAAAATTCTTATGATGAAATATTAAAATCATCTTTTCTTTTTTCTGCAGTTATATAGGCTTTCGTATACATTTACCAGTTATGTTGATAGTAGCAACACCATATTTCCAACTTACCCAGACAAAATGCTTTCAGAAAGAGAACATATATAAGCAACTAAAGAAAGAGACTTCATTTTTCCCTTTCTGCATTACTCAAATTGAAAAAACTCCAGTTATCAATTCTTCTGTAAGACAAGCAGGTTTAGACTTGTACAACTACAATTTCTGCTAACTGGCCACAGCCTAGTATTTTCACACCTTTTTTGTACTAAATGGTTAGAACTGATCACTACACCAGAAGTTGTCATTGAGACATCTTCATTTAAAAATCTTAATAATGTAGGAAGAAATATAATTTCACTTTTGTTATTTTTTTCTTTTCCTTATGCCTAGTCAACTCTCATAAATGTTGCCTACTACCTTATGTACAACTAGAAGCCCATGAATGCCTTAAAAATACTGGGGGGGAATTTTTATACAGTTTATCACCTATAATCAGTACATTTCTAGTCTGGATAATTCATAGATAATTACCTGGGTTTTTTGTAAGCACTTTAGTTGTTCATCTAACTGGGCAAAAAAATGATCTGCTAAATAGATAAATAAAAGAAACTAAGGGCAAGAAGGAGGGAGGCAGGAGGAGGGAGAAGGAGTAAAACGCCAAGCTTTGCTAATAAATAGTTCTCAGAAATATCAGCTCCCAATTTACTACTTGTACACAATGGGCCAGTTGGAACTTGTATGGTGATCCAATTTGCCACAGCTCTTGTTTTGAGTCTTTGTGGCGCTGCTGTGTGAGCGCTGTGGGGGCCGCTCCAGCGCATCCCCTGAGTCAATCAGTGGGCTTTTGTTTCCTGCTGGTCAAAAATATCAGGTGGCTTTGAGAGTCTAATTATCAATGAAAAATTAAATTCAATACAGAAATGTAACCACAAGCACCCTTCTCTTCACCCTTTCTGTGCCCTCCCCACCCCAGACTACTGATGGAGTATCAAGTTATTCTTCAGGATTCTGTAAAGATAGCCAGGAAAAAGAGGTCCAGGCTTGGGGGAGCAAGCAGAAGAAAAGCTGAGCTTTCCCTACCCAGCTTTCTCCTTTTATTTTTTTTTTTTTGTTAGAGGACTGCTCTAATGACCAGGGACTATCTGGAAATTAGCAAACAGTGGGCATTCTTTCTTGGAACTGTTAAGCCACAATCATGGCAATCAACATTGCTTGCAGAAAAATTTCTAACCATATCTTCCATCAGAAATGGAATAAACAGAGAAATGAAAGAGCATTATTACTAATAATCCCAATTTACTTGATAATCAAATATACACTGAAAGAGTATATGCCTATCTCTTCTGAATCTACTCTGTCAGTTTAGGCAGCTTAAGTGAAAATGCTTTTAAGTGTTATTTAATTTAGAGTTTCAAAGGTCAAGATGGAAACAGGTTAATCCCTTTCCAATCTAAGTCAGAATATAGAATCTGAGCCCACCAAATCCAAGCATGATACTATTTTCATTGATTTTATACATATTTTTTCATCACTCCTATACCTAAAAAGGGAGAGAAGGTTCAATCCCTGGCATTCACATAGGCCTTCAAGCACAACAGGAGTAACCCCTGAGTTCAGAGCCAGGAATAAGCTGAGCACAGCCATGTGTGAGTCAAAAACAGACAAACAAACAAAAAAAAAATGATGAGCTTTATTTATTACTAATCAAGTAGGCTTATATTTGGGGGAAGGGATTACTGCTAGCTCAAAGTATACACTTTAATCTAAATTTTTCTTAAGAATTGAAGTGAAAAAATAAAATATAAAATCAAGAGGAGAAAGCCTTTTCATGGTACGCAAATACTATAGATAAATTGTTTCATTAAAAAATAATGCTGTACATTTAAAAATATATGTGGTATTATCATTTAGTGGCCACTGCTCTGCCTCTCTCCTTGCCTTTAGTTTCTTTTTATCTATTTAGCAGATCATATTTTGCCCAGTGAGATGAACAATCTAATGTACTTACAAAAAAAAATATCCAGGTAATTATCTATGGAATTATCCAGTCTGGTCACCTTGATAACACTTGGAGTTACTCCTGGCTCTGTACTCAGAAATTATTCCTGGCAGGCTTGGGGAACATGAGATACCAAGAATTTAACCCAACTCAGCCACATGCAAGGCAAACAGCTTATCCACTGTGCTATCACTTTGACTATTCTTTTTTATAATAATAATTTTTATTTTGACCAAAGTGGATTACATATCTTTTACAGTAATATTTCAGGTACATATTAACATTGAATCAGGGGCATTCCCATCACCAAAGTTGTCCTCCCTCCACTCCTGTTCCCATCTTGCATCCCATATCCCCCACCCTCAATGCCCCCCCCCCACAGGGCTGCTAGTATAAGTGGTCCCCTCTGTGCTAGCTTACTACTTAGTGATCATACAATTGTTTGGTCTTGATACCCTCCATTATTTCCCCCTCAATTTGAGAGGCAGAACTAGGTGGTTCAAGTTATATGGTTCTGTTTGAAGAAAAGAAAAGCAATACACTGGGGTAAAAATCAAATAAGCCGAAAATGGGCAGAGTCCTTCTAGAGGCTCTCAACCTCAGTTTGAAGGAAGGGGAAAAGGAAGCAAAACACTACAACATTACAAAAGGAAATATCAAATAAAAAATAAAAAATCCAGTGAGTATCTTTTTCTTTTTAGTAGATTCTAGAATGCCAATCTGGAATTTTCTGGAGTTTTTAAGTAAAAATGCCATTTTATATAAAATAAAAAATAAATATGTATGCTAATGTAAACAATGCAGTTTACATAAGACAAAACTTGAGTAACATATTAGGATCTCTTTAACAAAGATATGAGGTAGTGGAAAATATTTTATATATATGCATTTCAGATTTTCTGGTCTTGACACATACTCAGAACCTTCTTAAAAAGAATTATTTTAATGATAAGTGCTATTTAAAGTTGCATCACATATTTTGTATAGTAAATTTTAAAGAACTTAATGGACAATGCATTAGAAAGAAACAGGCAAATTAAAGAATAATTTAACATTGCAAAGAAACAGAGCAACTTGCAGGACATTAAACACTCTATTTTGACAGGAAATGCCTGAAGCTACAGCAATTAAACCTGAAAAATATTGCTGGCTGACATAATGTGTATGTAAATTTGTCATTCATTGGCAAAGGTTTGTACCAATCACTGGAAATGTTCACAGTAAAATAATCTATGTACCATAAAATTATTTTAGTAAAGTCCTCTAGAAGAATAGTTTGGATCATTTAACTATTTGATCATTAGTCATTGCAAATGTTTAATATAATAAAAGAGGCACCTACAGGAAATTACCAAAACAGTTGAGATTTATTTCTAATGTATTGCCTATATCTTTTTATTTCTTAAAGAAAATATAACATTTTAAGTATAAATTGAATAACAAAAATGCTACAAAATAATATATATATATTTTTTGATTATGCTTTCCCTAGATTCTTCCAAAATAGTCTAATTTTGAAGATTGTATTGATCTCTACCCTCAAAAAATAGTCTAACATGGACATACTGAATTCTAGCAAGTGATGATTTATCCTAGCTTAAAAATAGTGCTATTCTCTGATAGGAGACAGAAGGGCCAAAATATTAATCTCTAAATGTACTTATGCTATGCAAGAAAATGGGGTACCTGCTGAACTAGAAAGTAACAAAGTATTTGGCCAGTTGAGAAAATATAAGTCTAACCTCTATTGCCAAAGTCTAATACACTCTGCCAAGACTCCCCAGTTATTTAGCATCACAGAGATTTGAGCAAACTCCAACAGAAGATATATATGAAAAGAAGACACGTTTTATTTTACTCTATCAAAGTTCTTAAATTATTCTTTCAGATTATATGAACCAGGAGTAAACTGGAAAAAAAGGAAGGCATTTTGGTCTATCTCAAAAATAAAATGACAATAGAAATTATCCAGGGGCCGGCGAGGTGGCGCTAGAGGTAAGGTGTCTGCCTTGCAAGTGCTAGCCAAGGATCAGGACCGCAGGTCAATCCCCCGGCGCGAGCCAGGGGCAATTTCTGAGCGCTTAGCCAGGAGTAACCGCTGAGCATCAAACGGGTGTGACCCAAAAAACCAAAAAAAAAAAAGAGAGAGAATAAATTATCCAAATGTTTGGTGAATGCCAACTCTTTTATGCTTTATTTTTTGTTTGTTTGTTTTGATTTTTTTGTCCACACCCAGCCATGTTCCACCAGGAATCACTCCTGGTGGGTTTAAGTGACCATAAGGCACACCCAGCCATGTTCCACCAGGAATCACTCCTGGTGGGTTTAAGTGACCATAAGGGATGCTAGGGTTGAATCCAGGTCAGTGAATACAAGCACAGTATCCACTGTACCATTGTTCCCATTCCACCAACTCTTACTTCCTTTTTTTTTTTTTTTTCATAAACATCACTCTTAAGTTTAGACTGTTCAAATCTATGATTTGGAGAACATCAGTGCATTTTCTTTCAGATCCGGGCCCGGGAGATAGCATGGAGGTAAGGCGTTTGCCTTTCATGCAAAAGGTCATCGGTTCGAATCCCGGTGCCCCATATGGTCCCCCGTGCCTGACAGGAGCAATTTCTGAGCGTGGAGCCAGGAGTAACCCCTGAGCACTGCCGGGTGTTACTCCCCCCCCCCAAAAAAAAAACCAAAAGAAAAAAAAAAGAGCTAGATCCTAAGATCATCCATCTCCAACTTTATTCTCTCTAAGATCAATTTTAGTCTTTCTTTTCTTTTCTATAGAAAAATCAAACATTAAATGAAAATTTTTGTTTGTTCTTGGGTCACATTCAGCAGAGCTCAAGGGTTACTGCTACTCTGCACTCAGAATTGCTTCTGGCAGGCTCAAGGGACCTTATGGGATGCTGGAACTAGAACTGGGTCTGTCCTGAGTTGGCTACATGTAAGGCAAAACACCCTACCACTGTGCTATCACTCCAGCCCCCATTAAATGAAATTTTAAAAACTGTTTGGGAGGTGCCACTAAATGCCAATGTTAACAGTTATAGATATTATATTGATGATACAAATCAATTATCACTAAACAGCGTCTAAACTGAATAAAAACAGATATTCAAATTTACACGTGTAAGCATTAAAATATATCTCTATCTTAACTTTAATGATTCTTGCAGCTTCCTATTTAACTTGTGGGAGCTCAATAAACATTTATTGAGCATCTTTGATAAGCATTGGGGAATTTTAACTGTGTATTATATATTCCTAAATGCTTTATATTCTTAGTATAAAAATAGATATGAAATAAAATATACAAAGACTAATGACATATAAACTAAGTATAAGTATATGAACTAAGTAGAGGATGGAAAAAATGAGAGAATAAAAGGGGAAAAATGAAAGAAAATCAATTAACATAAAAATGTAGTGGTAGGGGCCTGGGAGATAGCATGGAGGTAGGCATTTGCCTTTCATGCAAAAGGTCATCAGTTCGAATCCCAGTGCCCTATATAGTCCCCCGTGCCTGCCAGGAGCAATTTCTGAGCATGGAGCCAGGAGTAACCCCTGAGCACTGCTGGGTGTGACCCAAAAACCAAAAAAAAAAAAAATGTAGTGGTAGAATGATTTAAAAATCTCTTTTTTGTTTGTTTGGTAATTTGGGGGGCCACACCCAGTGACCATCAGGGGTTACTCCTGGCTATGCGCTCAGAAATCACTCTTGGCTTGGGGGACCATATGGGACTCTTAGGATCGAACTGAGGTCCATCCTGGGTCAGCCACATGCAAGGTAAATGCCCTATCGCTCTGCTGCCGCTTCGGCCCCAGACTTCAAATACTATTTAAAACCTGTCCACTGTGTCTATGCCATAATCTATCTCACTCTCATACTATTCACAATTGACCCCTTCACATTGATTTTAGAAGAATGTACCTCTCACAGAGGTTTTCATAATGTACATGCAAATAAGCATTTCCAGATATTTTATTTCTGGACTTACCACTTTTAAAATGGGGTATCTTAACATTTATATTCCAGCAAGACAATTTCTGGCTTGAAAAGGTGATTAAATGTAGTGATAAATCACAAAAAGTAAATATGAAACATAGCAACATTATAATGTAAAGTGATTTTAAAGCCGTAGGAAAAATAACTAAAAATTATAACCCTTTTCAATAATAATCATTTCTTAACATGGAAGTTCAAAAAGCATTAATGCAGTATAAATAAATTGAAATGTGACCTTCTTTTATACAAACATGTTGTAACTATGAACTACAATATTAATCCCATTTGTACCATAAGAAGTCAGATCCAATTGAGCCTGGCTCTCCTGTGAATTATGAATCATTGTAGTACTCTGGGGATAGTTATTATGTCCCTGAGGTTCCTACTTTGTTTCTTCAGTTTTTTTCTTGACACCTAAAGTATCTAGGATATTGGAAGTCCCATATGAAATATTTCTATTTATTCTCTTCCACATACTCTCCACTCTTCATAAAACCCTCACCTTAAGAAATCAGAATATCACCAGATAAAATAGCCCAATTTTACTTCTTGTTAGGAGAGGCTGCTTATTATAGTCTGATTCCTTTGGTAAGTATCCAAAATACCCAATTAATAAGGTTTAACCATCAGACAGAATTTGTTTTTAGGATAATGAAAATGTGTTGTCATTGCATTTCTATTCCCTTGTGGTTTTTTTTTGAAATGTGATTCATTATAACTTATTTTAGCTGTTCTGTTTTCTAATTCTTCATATTCTCACATCTTTTACAACAAAATAATAATATATAAATAATACCTGACACAATTTTACAGATTTTTCTTTATTGTTGTGCTTATCTTCTCTAAGTATCTTCAAACATGGTGAAGTACAAAAAGTATCTGGAGATTATATGGGAAAAAATTCAGTTTTTTCTTTTCCTGCAACACACACATTGCAGATTTCAGTTAGCAATGTATTAAGCTTTACAGAGCAGTAATTTTGAACCAAGCATCATGCCAAATATTTCTAGTAAAAAACAGTTGCTAAACGTAGCTTCATTTTGAAAGTCACTGTTTTCATTAAGAGGTTGTTTTCCAATAGCCTGTTTCAATGGTACTAATATTAACAATGAAATTTAGCTATTGCTGTTTACTCTTTGAATTATAACTACTAAATCACCAACCAAATGTATTTTCCCAATTGTCATTACCCTGTTAAGAATATTATTAATAAGCTTAAAGTCTTTCTATTGTTCTTAGTTAATGTAGCTACCTGTAGTTCCTTATAGGTACAATTGTGAATATATAATACACTAGAACATGAAATAAAAGTCTACCATCAGAATTCACTCTTATCCCAAACGACTCATTTAAAAGAAAATTTTTAAAAGAATATTCTAGGCATATCTCTACTTGTTATGCATTTTCAATGAAAACAACAAAAAATGACAAGGGAATCACATAACTATAAAAATCAATCAGTTTAATTAAAATGTAGACCAGTAGTACAAATGAATGCAAAATAAGTTAATGTCATATAGAGTTCAATTTTATTGAATGTTATTTTTCTCATGTATGTGAAATGCTAGCCAAAAACCAATGGAAGGGGCCGGAGTGATAGGGCATTTGTCTTGCATGCAGCTGACCCAGGATGGACCTGGGTTCGATTCCCAGTGTCCATATGGTCCCCCAAGCCAGGAGCGATTTCTGAGAGCATAGCCAGAAGTAACCCCTGAGCATTATAGGGTGTGGCCCAAAAAGCAAAAAAGCAATTGAAAACTGAAATTAAAATTTAAAAATGTGTACTATCTCAGTGTAAATAATGGCAACAAAAATTATGTAACCCTAGGAATCTTAAGTAAATGTAACAAGTATCTGAGATATATAAAAAAACAAGCATAGTTCCTCCAATCAGGGAATATACACAATTTGCAAACACCAATTGGATATATTATTTTTAATTAATTAATGAGCTTGTGTTCAAATATATATATGCTGTAAGTTTTTCTTAACAAACTATTCAACGTTTACAATGCAGGTGTTAAATTGAAAGGTATTTCTGAATTATCACAGTTAACTGCCATAAATACAACATAATATCTGAAATGTATGAAGTAATGAAATGATAACTGATTATCTTATACCAACAGACAAGCTGATGTTAATATGAGCAGGGCCTCATAGAGTTAGAGCGTTAGCACAGTGGTAGGGTGTCACGCGGTTGACCCAGGACAGACCTGGATTCTATCCCCAGCGTCCCATCTGGTCCCCTAAACCAGGAGCGAATTCTGAATAAATAGGCAGGAATAACCCCTGAGCATCACCCAGTGTGGCCCAAAAACAAACAAACAAAAAAAAAAAAAAACCGAGCAGGGCCCAGAGAAATAGTACACTGTGTAAGGCACTTGCCTTGCATGCTGCCAATGCAGGTTCAATCCCTGGCTTCCAATATGATCCCCCTGAGCATCACCAAGAAGTGATTCCTGAATGTAAGCTAGGAGTAACTCAAGCTAGCTAGGAGTAACTCCATCCACTTCGGGGTGTGGCCCATAAACCAAAAAAAAAAAAAAAATAGACAATAAACAAATCACAACACTTGACTCTAAGGGATATAAAATAAAAAGGGCTGCCAAAAGCAAGTTTTCTATTGCTAGGAATATGTGATCAAGTCAGCATCCGTAGTATATCTTTCCTAAAATGAATGCCATAAACAGATGAACTTCACAAATTTAAGTCCTTCGAAAATATATTCTATACTATGCCCCATACACTATTTTTTTTGTTGTTGTTGTTGTTTTTGGATCACACCAGCAGCGCTCTAGGTTACTCCTGGCTCTATGCTCAGAAATCGCTCCTGGCAGGCTCAGGGGACCACATGGGATGCCGAGATTTGAACCACCGACCTTCTGATTGCAAGGCAAATACCTTACCTCCATGCTATATTTCCACCCCATACACTATATTTTTAAATACAATATTAAAGAAATCTAACATTCACATCATTATTAAACTATAGTACCTTCCAAAGGCACCCCATGAAATAAGCATTTGTCCATTAAGATAAATTTAAAAAGAAGTATATGTTATATTTTATCTTTTCTTATAAATATTACACTCTTTTGGGAGTCATGAAGAAGTACATAGTCACTTATTTCTTTTTAGCAATAAAGTAAGTTGATTTTCCCCAAAGAAAGTGAGGAAAGGAGTCAATAAGTTTAGTGCCAAGAGATAAACCGTAACATTATTTTTTTAACCGTAACATTATTTTTATAGGCTAATTGTTCTAAGCTTGTCTCTAAAGACATATTTGTGTGATTTTGGAATACTTCATTTGAATCTCAAAGTATTCTAAGTGCCGAACAAAAAACTGTATTAAATCTGGGTCTAACTACATAACATTAAGAAATATGCTAACAAATTTAAATTAAAGTTTTAATTAGGAATCAAAGAAATAGCTCAAAGAACCTAAGTGTTTTACTGCATGTGGGAACCCTCAGGTTTGATTCCAGTACTATATGTTCCCCAGAGCACTGCCAAGAGCAATTCTGGAGCACTAATCCTAGAGTAGCATGCATGCGTGCACACACACACACACACACACACACACACACACACACACAACACCACTGGGTGTAGGCCAAAACCAAAACAGAATGAGAAAGGTAGACTTTCAATTTCAGAAATAATATGAGGATATCTTTGTATCTTTTCTAAACAATTATTTGTATAAGAATCTCAAACCAATACATAATGGATGATTGTGTCTCCTGCAGATCACATTACAATGTTTTGTATAATAAAATCCTTAATTTCAAAATACTTATTTTAATGCATAGTTCTTGATACTTTTAAACAAAGCATCTGATGCTAGAAGACTGTAAAGGGAATGAGAGTTTGGGGTGCTCTGTAGTTGGAGGTGACATTCAGCTATGATCAGGGCTTCCTCCAGGCTCTGTTCTCAGGGATCACTCCTGACAGTGCATGGGGACCAAAAGGGGTACTGGGAATTAAATCCAAGCTTGCTACATACAAGGCAAGTGCCTTATCCTCTGTGCTATCTTTGTTTCCTTTATTTATTTTGCTTTTAAAATTATAGTATTATTTTCCTTTGATTTTTAAAGCCTAAGGTATTACCTTTTCATATAATAACATTTACATTAGAGATCCTGTGATAGAATGAAATGTAGTATTCACTATTACAAAACAGAAGAACGATGGTTTGATTTCCCCCACATATCAAACCACATTAAAGAGTGTGCCTTCTACTAGGTGTCTATTCTGTTTTGTTTCATGACTTTTCTAGTCACCAAAGTGATAAATTGATAATTTGATATTACCCATATAACTTTGGAGCTTTAGAATTAGAATTCCAAGTGCAGAGTAGCCCCACCATATTACAGCATTTTTAATCTTTTTTTATTCATCAGGGCCTTGTATGGGTATTTATACAAGATAATAAGGATAAGCACAGATACACAAACTAGTGCAAATTTGTCTATATTGACAAAAAGATGCTTCTGTTTGATGTGGAGATAGATGAAAATTAGGAGAAAAAGTCAAAACTAAATAAATATTTAATATGTCGTCACCTATCATCTAGTTTGTGTGTGTGCTTTACTGCTATTGACTAGCAGTAGTACTGCTACTCTAACCAACTTCATTAAAGAATAAAAGAAAAGTAATAAGTCATTTCACACTCTGTCTGACCATTATACAATAATAGCAAGATTTCATGCAAGGGTACAACATTATGCCCATCTGCAATCACAGTCTCTTTGCAAAAATCTCAATTCACACTTCACATGCAGCTAACCTTGTTACCATCCCTTCCTAAATCCATCAGTGTTGCAGCTGCACGTCTTCACAGCCCCACATCTTAAAATTCATCACTTTGGCACCTTAGCATCACTATAGGTCAAGATAAAGAATCCAACCAAGAATAATTAAAGGGCACCCAGATGTTTAGTTTACTTATCTCAAGTCTTTCCTTGAACAGATTTGAATTGCTTGTGTGTACTATTTTCTTTCATATTTTTAATACATGTGCAATGTGATTATTTTAAGGGTATGAGACCTGGAACAATACATTTCAGACTTTTTTTTTACAAGTATAGTTCTTTGTAGTTGAAATTTGAACAAGAAGCGTGATAATGAGTAGGTTGAGGGAAGGAAAGGTGTTATCTCATTAAGGTAATTACTAAGACATCCCCACCATTATATCGGTTTGAAAATGTGGCAATTAAAGCGCCCTACATGGGCTTCTGGAGACAAGAGAACAAGACAGTTCTCCTGGAACTTCTATGTTACGGTTAACGTGTGTCATGTAAATGAAAGGGTAGACTACTGTGACTTCATTCTTCTCTTCAACCCCCACCCTCACGTGTAAATTTCTTTGTGGGTTATGGTAGGGGTTTTTTTCTTTAACCTGAATTTAGTTCTGATAAAAAGGTGCAAGATTGACAGTTCTAGAAGCTATAAAGCTATCTAATAAGTCACAAAGTTGTTGGAACAAGGAAACAGTAGAACAAGCTTGATGAGCAAGCTACCAGCCTAAATCAGAGAAGACCTAACCCTCATATTCTCTCTTTAGTCAGACAAACCTCCGGTGAAAAGGTTCAAAATCCCTGCCTAAATTCAGGGAAGCTTAAAATGCTCACTAAGAAATTATAAGGGCACTCTTTTTTTAATACTTATTTAAGCACCATGATTGCAAACATGTTTGTAGTTGGTTTTCGGCCATAAAAAGAACACCTCCCTTCACCAGTGCCCCCATCTCTCTCCTCCCCCCACTGCCTATCTTCGAGACAAGCATTCTATTTTTCTCACGCATTACCATTACCATGATAGTTCCTGGTGTAGTTATTTCTCTAACTGTGCTCACCAATCCTTGTGGTAAGCTTCATATCACGGACTTGTCCTTTCAAATCTCATCTCTATTGTCTCTGGATATTATTACCATACTGTCTTTTATTTTTCTTAAATCCCACAGATGAGTGAGACTATCCTGTGTCAATCTCTCTCTCTTCTCATTTCACTCAGTATAATAGTTTCCATGTCCGTCCATGTATAGGAAAATTTATGAGGACATTCTTAACTTACTTCATCACATTATACAACAGATAATTCATGTAGCTCCCAATTCACTAAGGATGAATGTGTGTTATTCAAAGGACCCACTACTCTTGGTCAGTAATTCATTTTCCCTCTTGAGCTATTCATCACTTTTTTCTTTGCTTCCTCTGCCCTACTCAAGGTACACAATAATGTAATAACCAAATAGCATAGAAACTCCCTCTATAAACAATCGCTGATGTATTCTTTACACCAAATTAAGGAAAACAATCTAAACACACAATTATCAAAGAATAGTTGACTCAATTATGACATTTATTGGAAAGAATAATTATTTATCAAATATTATACTTAAAAAGAGCTTTAAGAATCAGAACTAGGGCCCATAGAGATAGCACAGCGGCGTTTGCCTTGCAAGCAGCCTATCCAAGACCAAAGGTGGTTGGTTCGAATCCCTGTGTCCCATATAGTCCTCCGTGCCTGCCAGGAGCTATTCCTGAGCAGACAGCCAGGAGTAACCCCTGAGCACCAATGGGTATGGCCCAAAAACAAAAACAAACAAACAAAAAAGAATCAGAACTATAGGGACAGAGAGATAGTACAGCGATAGGGTGTTTGCCTTGCATGCAGCCGATACAGGATAGACTGTGGTTCGAATTTCAGCATCCCATATGGTTCCCTGTGCCTGCTAGGAGTGATTTCTGAGTGCAGAGTCAGGAGTAAACCCTGAGCGCCACTGCCACTGGGTGTGAACCAGAAAACAAAAAAGAATCAGAAAGATAGTTCAGAGGGTAGGGCACTTGCTTTGCACAAGGTTAATATGAGTTCAATCCCCAGCATCTCAGATGGTCCCCAGAGTTCACCAGGAGTGATTCCTGGTGGCAGAAGCCAAGAGTAACTCCTGAGCACCTCCAGGAGGACCTCCCTAAAGGGGTAGTTTTAAATAATATATAAATACTAATATTGCATAAGTATTTAACAAAGCATAAATAATAGTTTAGGTAAAATATTATCACAACTATAAAATGCATAGTAAAAAGCTATAAATAATAAATAGGGTCTGTGAGTTCTTGAATTAATGAAAAATACTTTTTCCTTACTTCTTTTCAATATCTTATAAATTTTCTACTTTGAGCACAAGGACTTTTATAATAGAAAAGATATTCAATTCTTAGAGAAAGTTGTTTATTTGGTAGAAGGATTTGACCACATATATTTCAACTTTTTCACTCTGCTGCTCTTCAATAGAAATATTTTGCCCATCATGTTTGCCCCTCCACAAAAAATTCCCAGACATTGGGGCCGGAGAGATATCACAGTAGTAGTGCATTTGCTAGTGGTAGGGCGTTTGCCTTGCATGCGGCTGACCCAGGATGGAGTTGGGTTAGATTCCCAGCATCTCATCTGGTCCCCCAGTTTGCCAGGAGCGATTTCTGAGCACAGAACCAGGATTAACCCTGAACACCACCAGGTGTGTCCCAAACAAACAAACAAACAAACAAAAATTCCAGACATACATATAAAATAACAAGATAAAAATAAAGAAGTAAGGGACCAGAGCAATTGCACAGTGTTAAGGCGTTTGCTTTGCACATGACGTGGCCAACACTAGATGGATCCCGGTTCAAATTCCAGCATTACATATGGTCTCCCACCCCACCCCCACCCCAAGCCTGTCAGGAGCAAGGACTTCTTTTTTTTTTAATATCTTTATTTAAACACCTTGATTACAAATATGATTGTAGTTGGGTTTAAGTCATGTAAAGAACACACCCCCCTTCAAGGGTGCAACATTCCCACCACCAATGTCCCAAATCTCCCTCCTCCCCACCCCACCCCAACTGTACTCTAGACTGGCTTTCCACTTCCTCATTCATTCACATTGCTATGATAGTTCTCAGTCTAGTTATTTCTCTAGAGCAATGACTTCTGAGCATAACACCATGAGTAACTCTTGAGCACCGCCGGGAGTGACCCAAAAACAAAAATCAAACAAACAAAACTAAGAAGGTAAAAATAACAATGGAGAGCAAAACAGTACGTTGACCCTAAAAGACTCCAGGAAGGTAGCCGGAGAGATAGTTAAGCTGGTAAGACTTGCTTGAGGCTGACCTGCATTCGATTTCTCAGTACCAGATATGATCCCTGAGTCCACCAGAACAATTTCCTAGGTGTACAGCTGGAAGTCAGTCCTTAGTACCACTGGATGTAGCCCCAAATAAAAATTAAAGACCACATCATTCCTCTTGAATTCTCTCATTTAAAGCTTCTTACCACGGGTTTATTTCCCAGCATCATATATGGTGCTTCAAGCCTGCAAGGAGTATTTTCTGAGTGTGGAACCAGAAGTAACACCCCCTGAACATCATTGGCTGTGGCCAAAAAAATTAAAAATAATAAAATAAAATAAAATAAAACTTCTGGAGCACCATCTTATGTACATTTCCAGTTCATGAAAGGCAAGCAATTATTAGTGTTTTACTAAAGAAGTGGAGGGGGGGGCTTGGTGTTTATAGAAATTATAATCTAATTTTACCCTAACAAGTATCTTTGTGGGAGTGTGTTGGGCACATGAACATAATTGTGCCTTCTTCAGGGATAATTAGGCCACAAAACAGGCAGTGGCATAAGTGGCATAAGTGCCATCAGGGTCAAAAATTTTAACCCACAATGATCATGAGTGGGGTAGAGAAACAAAGCAATGAGAAAATAAATTTAGGCCTGGTTTCAACAACTACTTAAGTCTAGAAATGCCAACTTGGGAAGAGAACACAAATATCCTGGGCCTGAACCTCACCCCTCTCCCTTTTCTTCACTGAGATTGGGCATAACTGAAGTGGGAGGACCAAGCGTTGCCACATGACACAAATAGGCGTGTTCCCTGCTGCCAAGCTCAGTGTCCTGATGGTCTGCTCAAAAGTACTAAATCTAGCCAAATGAATTTGGGAATCCAAACTGCAGATTGCCAGAAATGTTCAAAGCAATTCAGAAAGGCAAAATGAAGCACCCTATTCCTGTCCTTATCCATTTGTACTTATGTGACTTTTGGGTCCGTACTATGGATGCATAGTAATGAATGATTATGTGACGGTTATGCATTTATTCATATACGAGCATGTTTCGTGTAATGCCACAATGTGCTTATTCAATCCTCTTAATTTACTGGTAAGCTTCCATTAATAGAAGAGTGTGTGGGAAATGGAGTAGATGAATAATAATTTGATGATTTTAAGTGCTTGTGGCTTTATTTCCTTTGGACAATTCTGTCTCTGTTAATGTCTGCGCTAGAACGTCCCTGCTCTTAGGTCTGTGGGTAAACAGCCTTGAGGGAGATAAGAGTTGATGCAAGCAGAAGCAGAGGTAGGGACTTATTTATTTCCTGGAGTTAATCAAACATTAT
>PVKC010013198.1:0-17430 GCA_004027635.1 Crocidura indochinensis
CGCTCAGGGGTTACTCCTGGCTCCATGCTCAGAAATTGCTCCTGGCAGGCACGGGGGACCATATGGGGCACTGGGATTCGAACTGATGACCTTTTGCATGAAAGGCAAACACCTTACCTCCATGCTATCTCCCGGGCCCCCAATTTTTGCTTCTTTAATGAGAGGAACAAATCTAGTTCCTCACATTTCTACCCTTTTATATTCCTTGCTGTTGTTATTTTCATTCACTAATTATAAAATTCCTGGCACTGTGCTAAGCAGTATTGAACAAAACTAAGCAAATAACAGTGAAAATACATTTATAAGGGACAAAGAGAATGTTGACCTTTTGCATGAAAGGTAAACGCCTTACCTCCATGCTATCTCCCGGGCCCCGAGAGAATGTTAAAGAGTATTATATGCCAAGGAAGGTCAAGGAAAGTTTAGACACAAAATCTCTTACTTAAATAATATGCAGAATTTAGCTCAGAGTAGGATAGGTTGGAGAAGATACTTCTAACTTCAGAGAATGGTCTTTGTAGAAGATCTGACAGGAAGGAAGTCAGAAGAATCGAATGTGTCCTCCAGAGTTTCAGGGGAAATTTAGGGAAAAACTAAAAATTAGACATCAGAGCTAACTTCTTCTTCTTCTTCTTTTTTTTTTTTTTTTTTGGTTTTTGGGTCACACCCGGCAGTGCTCAGGGGTTATTCCTGGCTCCATGCTCAGAAATTGCTCCTCACAAGCACGGGGGACCATATGGGACGCCGGGATTCCAACCGATGACCTTCTGCATGAAAGGCAAACGCCTTACCTCCATGCTATCTCTCCGGGGCCCTAGAGCTATCTTCTAAAAAATGTTCTTTGTAAAAACCTGGGGGAAGTGACTTTTCTGTCTCCTAGTTTCTTAATGACACACCTACTTCCTGTCTGGGTCCTTTATTCCCATCTTTGGCATAAGAATCTGAGGGTGCAGGGGGGTGCTATCAAACATTACTACTGATCTGGAGGTCTCTTGTAAGAAAAATGTTCCATGATTGGGTAGAATCACACACAAGAATATGAAACGGTTTTCACACATAGCAGTTTTAGGGCCAGGTACACTGAAATCAGCTCAAGTACTTGACAATCTGATTTACTGAAGTTGAATATTTGGGGCTATGGGATGGGAATCTGCATCAAATATTTTCTTCATGGCTTATTTATTATTTGTAACCAGAATACAATTTCATGGCTATGGAAGTGCAAACAGATTTGTGGTAAAGATGTCACCTCTGTTTTTTGGATTTCAAGAAAAGTTACAAGAAGCATTGGGAATCCAATACTCTTGTAAGGTCAGTGTCCTGGTACTCACCCCCACTGACCAAGATCCTGAGTGATTGATGTTTGAAACTAAATGCAATATATAAAAGTAGAACAAATAAATCAGAAGACTTCATGTTGTAACAACCCTCACTTGAAGTTTTTAGAGTCAAATATCCAAAGTCCACTTGTGCTCTACAAGTTTCTCTTTAAAACAAAAACAAAAACAAAAACAAAAACAAAACTTGACATTTGGGGTCAGAGTGATAGCACAGCGTTAGGGCATTTGCTTTATACACAGGTAACCCAGGACGGACCTGGGTTCAATCCCCGGAGTTCCATATGGTCCCCCAAGCCAGACGCAATTTCTGAGCCCATAGCCAGGAGTAACCCTTGAGCATCACCGGGTCTGACCCAAATGCCCCCACCCCCATTGACATTTTATTTTTATATATTAATAAATTTTTTTTTTTTTGGTTTTTGGGCCACACCCGGTGACGCACAGGGGCTACTCCTGGTTATTCACTCAGAAGTCGCTCCTGGCAGGCACGGGGGACCATATGGGGAACCGGGGGATCAAACCACTGTCCGTCCTAGGTTAGCGCAGGCACCTTATCTCTAGTGCCACCGCCCGGCCCCTATATATTAATAAATTCTTTAATTGAATCACCATGAAATACACAGTTACAATGTTGTTCATGATTGAATTTCAATCATAGAATGTACAACACATTCACCAGTGCACATTTTCTGCCATCAATATCTCCAGTTCCCCTCTCCACTGCACTCCTCCCTGCCTCTGTGACAGACATTTTTGCTCTCTCTCTCTCTCTCTGTCTCTCTCTTCTTTTAGACATTGTGATGTGCAATATTGTTACTGAAGGGGTCTCATTTCTATCATTTTGTCTCCTTTTAGCATCCATTTTCTGTCCAGAGTGATCATTTCCAACTATCACTGTCACAGTGGTCCCTTCTTTGTCCTAGTTGCACTTCTCCATTACTTGTGGCAAGATTCCTACCATGGAATAATCTTCCTGGCCCTTATCACTATTGTCTTTGGACATTATTGAGTCCAGGATCTTAGCAAGTGAGAAGCCTGCAGCTGCAAGTCATATAAGGAAGCCAGGGATCATAGGTAATCATGCAGAGGTACCATTATGTATTAGTGAATTATTTTCTTTAGCCCACTTTGAACTCTATTCTGTTTTTTGGGGTGCTACACCTGGTCAAATATACAGGGTTTACTCCTGGCTCTGCTCTAAAGGCTAAGTCCTGGCAGGGCTCAGAGTACAACATGACCCTCAACAATAGGCCTCAGTGCACTCAGCACCAATGTTTATTGCCATCCCTCTAGCATACTCACCTCTAGCATTTTCTTTTTCTCTCTAATAAACAGTAGTTTCCAGAGGATCTAAAGAGTGATATTTGTTGTGCTTTTCATGATGAATTTAAATAAATGCTCAAGGGCCTGCTAAACTAAGTGAGAGCTGCCTATGTTTTAGTTCATAAGAAATTCAACAAAAATACATGCCACAATTGTGTCTTGCTGATCATTCACTTCACTGCAGATTATTCTGTGTTACAGCAGTGCAGGTATCAATCACGGTGATTGATCTGTTCTAGTTCCACTCTCTTTACATGTTTCAATTCTGCGCTCTCTCTGTAGTGTTTCAGAATATTCTGCTTATGGCTTTTGCTGTTGTTATCTCATTGCTTTCAGTATAGAGGTCTTTATACCTACCACAGCACAAAATTCATTGTATTTATTTATTACATTTATTTTTTGGGGGAGTTGTGGGGTTTGAGTCACAACTTGTAGTACTCAGTATTCCCTCTTGATTCTGTGGTCAGGCATCATTCCTGGTGGAGCTCAAGGGACTATGTGTGGTGCTCAGGATTACATCTGGGTAGTCTGTGAGGAAGGTCAAGTTAAGTATTTCGCTGGACTTTCAAAGTTCATTTTAAACCCAGACCTTTCTTTCAACAATATGTTCTGTGAAATGCTGGTTACCGTTTTTGCTTAAAGGGAACCTAGTAATGGCTTGCTATACCCACCTTAGAACCAAATTCTTCCTATCAAGGACTTCTTTCCTTTGACTGTAAGGCCCTTTCCTCTTCTGCCATCTAGTGGCCAAAGCAGAAGTTGTTTCCTATGAGGTAAAAGAACAAACCACATTTCAGAGCAACCCTTTGAAGAAGTGGTCAGGGGAATTCCCACTCCTTGATTCATTTTCATAAACGTACTGTATACTCACCATTTCCTGGCAGGGGATGAGAGACTTGGAGCTTGCTCATATGATAAATACTGAGACTCTGACCTGTCTCCAATGTTAGAGAGCACCAACTAATGGAAAAAGGAATGAATAGGTCCATTTTAGGAATGAGAAAATTGAATCTCAGGGTGGCAGTGAAATGCTAATGAACTCATTTCCATTCTGAATCTCCCTCTCACCTTTCCACCTTTTCTTTCTGCTACCTGAAATAGCAATCAACTATCTGCATAGATATACAGGTGCTTTGGGGCTTGGGACCCAGTTAGAAAAATATCCCAAAGGTACTCGAGCTTTTTAGGGGGTGGGGGAGTGGGAGCACACCCAGATGTACTTAGAGACCACACATAACTCTGTCACTCTCAGGCAATACTTGGGAAAACATATGTGGTGCTGGGATTTGAACCACTATTGCAGGCATAGCTGCATGCATGACAAGTGCCTTAATCTCTATACTATCTTTCTGGCCTCAAGGATTCTCAATTTTATGCACATCTACTTATTTATAATAATGTGGACTTTGCTGAACCATCAATGCTAGAGAAATATATGATCCAAATAAAAGTACCCGGATCTAGGGACAGATGGTATGATGAGAGACTTCACCTTGCATCTCTGAGGCCCTGGGTATGACCACTGGTACCACCCAGATAAATAGATAAAAAAGTCTGGGTGGGGGCCCGGAGAGATAGTACAGCGGTGTTTGCCTTGCAAGCAGCTGATCCAGGACCAAAGGTGGTTGGTTCGAATCCTGGTGTCCCATATGGTCCCCTGTGCCTGCCAGCAGCTATTTCTGAGCAGACAGCCAGGAGTAACCCCTGAGCACGGCCGGGTGTGGCCCCAAAACAAAAAAACAAACAAAAAGTCTGGGTGGGATCTTGTAAAAGCATTTCTAGCTAACCTGAATTTATTTAAGATATACCACTAAAATATTTCTTGTATTTTGACCCTTCTAGCTTTGATTATGTCTGGCTACACAGTGCATTCCTTCTTCAACAATGCAGCAGCCAAAGATTCTTTTTTTTTTTTTTTTTAGTTTTTGGGTCACACCCATCAGTGCTCAGGGTTTACTCCTGACTTTATGCTCAGAAATCTCTCCTGGCAGGCTTGGGGGAACCACATAATTTTGTTTTGTTTTGGGACCACACCCAGATATTTTCAGGACTTACTCCTGCTTCTATGCTCAGGATCATTACTGGAGATGCTTAAGAGACCCTATATGGTGCTGGGCATCAAACTTAGGTCACCAATGTGCAAGGCAAACACCCTACTTGTACTATATCTCTCCTGCCTGATGCTGCATTTATTACAAAACAGCTTCAAGTTTTTTTTTACTCCACCCCTAAAAGGATGTCTTGTTCCAAATTCATAGCTACCTAGAAATGTGTACAGCTGGTTTTATTTGGCTAGCAGATATTCACACATGAGTTAAGAACTCATACTGGCAAAGTGTCGAAAATTCAATGAGTGGGATAAAGGGTGGGAAGAACATTTAAAAATTCTCCATCAAAACCTCTGTGACCTGCTGATATTCATATCTCAGACTGAAGCTTATAATTAGAAGAGAGTAGAATATTCATACAGAGAATACATTTCTATTGCTTTAAGTGACCCAGTTTCTGATTTTCTGTCACAGCAGTTCTGTCCTGTAAACAATGCTGCCATTGTCTAGTTAATGCTTAAAAATGCCTGGTTGGCTAGAGGCAAGCTTATAAGGGGCAGGGGAGATGTTTTCTTTTACAGATTCACCCTTCTAACACTGGGCACAGTTCCTGAATTTTTTTTTCAGGTATGGATTTATGAAATAAATACTTGAAATAGGACTAGAGTGATAGTACAGCAGACTGGGTGATTACCTTGTATATGTCTGACCAGGCTTGATCTTAGTATTCCATGTGGTCCACTGAGCCCTTCCTGGAGTGATCTCTGAGTACAGAACAAGGAATAAGCCCTGAGCACTGCCAGGTGAAGTCCAAAAAAAAAAAAGCCCCCCAAAAGGGGAAAATTCTTCTTTATTTGTGAATAAAAAGTATTGTGAAATAAAAATGAAACATAAACCTTCAACTTAAGATGACAATTGGGGGCACTACTGACATAGCCATAAAATTACTTAGATGACAGAAAATGAAAGAAGTCTATGAAGGAGATGAAAAACAATAACAGCAAAGGATAATTTTTTAAAATTTAAAGCATTGCTTCTTCAATTTTTCTGTCTCAAGAATTATTTGAATTCATTTCTCTTCCCCTTCACCCTGTAGAATTTCAAATGTTAGTTATTCTCAGGAGAGATAAAGCCAAGAACAGCCCAATTCATCATTCTTGAGCTCCTTTGTAAACTTGTGTAATTTTATACCAATATCTATAGACTCAGAGCCAGGTATTGTGGGGAGAGCAAAGGTCACTCTTAAAATTGTAAAATATTGACTTTGTGTACCCAGAGACCAACAGAATGAAATTTATATTACACCAATAGGGTAGAAGAAAATAAACATGAGAAACTTTTATATTCCTTTTATGAGGGAGGGTGAGCTATAATAATGAAAATAATTAAAAGGGAGAATCCAAATGGAGTGAAAGGGCTAAGATGTTGGGGTGCCTCTATGAAGTACTGCTTGGTTCTCATATGGTGCTAGGACTTTGCATGCATGAAAAGCATATTTTCTGCTCCATTGAGCTCTCTTCAACCCATCTATTTTATTCCTAAAATATTCTTATTTTAATAATGAAAATAATTAAAGGGAGAATCCAAATGGAGTGAAAGGGCTAATATGTTGGGATGCCTCTATGAAGTCTTTTCCTTTGCTCCTGTGCAGGTGTTAAGGAGAGACTCTTGAATCATCCATTTGAGTACCTCAAAGCAAAAAGACTTGGGCTTTGATTCTATCTTATAGTCAATCTCATTTCTTTTCCCACTCCAGGGCCTAGCTTCATTAATACTTTGAGAATTGAACTTGAGCTGTTGGTATGCTAAGTGCACACTAGTCCTTTGAGCTATCTTCTAGTTTTAGATTCTCTGTTCTTGGATAAGCACGACACCTTATAAAACACTGAAAATTGTGGATAAACCAGAATAACCTTGGGGACTGTAAAATTCTTTGAATGAATTAAATATAACATTAAAGGTAAACTAAGTGAATATTCAGGGGTTCCAAAGGCTCTGAAATGGGATTGAGATAGAAGAATTGAGGGATGGCTGATTGAAAAGGAGTCATGGTTTTACCAATGACAAAGAGTGAACATTGACAATTATTGAAGAGAATGCTGGATATGAACATTGATAGAGCTAGTCCAGAGTCTGGTGTCCAATGATGAATGGGACAAGCCACAGTTCATTAGAGGATATTGAAAACAAATAAGAATTTGCCTTTTACCAAAAGGTAGACCAATAACTAAGACCTCAGGAGGAATTATAGTTATTAATGATTTATGGCAGAGCATGAGAATGTATAAGGATGAGATGGAGTGAATAATTTATTTTCTTAGCTTAGGTAGGGCTACAGGAGCAGAGGGTTTAAAATAATGTCATGTAACATGAATACAATAGTATTAATATTTTTAGCTCTATGTACAAAGTTATCACATCCTCACTGAAGTTCACATGACCCTTCATCAATATCTTTTAATGAATCATTAAAGTTTAGGTTATACATTTACACTAATATTGACATTTATAATTTTTTGTTTACAGATATCTTAACCTCACCACCATCAAAATGATCCCAAATCTGGAAAGATGATAAAATGAGTAAAGAATTTATCTCCTGTGAAGCCAGCCTGGGTGAATCTCCAATGCTATATATGATTTTCTGAGCCCTGCCAATAATGGTTCCTGAATGCAGAGTCAGAATGAAGTCCTGAACACCACTGCGCGTGGCCCCATAACAAAATACCAACAAAAATGCCTTAGACTCTCCACCAGAGATCTTGTGTTATGTCCAGTCCACTTCATCATTACTTCTTATACTTCCCACACCAACCTGATATTCTCACTTCTACAGTCCAGTACTCAGGGTTTGTTATTGATCGATATTGATTATAACCTTTTTTTTTTGTTTTTGGGCCACACCCAGTGACGCTCAGGGGTTACTCCTGGCTATGCGCTCAGAAGTCGCTCCTGGCTTGGGGGACCATATGGGAAACCGGGAGATCGAACCGCGGTCCATCCTAGGCTAGCGCAGGCAAGGCAGGCACCTTACCTCCAGCGCCACCGCCCAGTTCCCTATAACCTTGTTTTGATTCTTTACATTCCACAGATGAGTGAGATTATTTGGTATTTGATCTCCTTTTCTGATTATTTCATTCAGCATTATAGCCTCCAACTCCATCCAAATTCAGCAAACTTCATGATTTCAAACTTTCCCCCATATTGCACCATATTCCTTTCTGTATATAATATTGCACCATATTCCTTTCTGTATATATACAACAACTTCTTTATCCATTTATCTGTAGTTTGATGTTTTGTTTGTACTTAGAGTTTGTTCCTGGCTCTGGTTTATTCCTGGTTCTCAGAGAACCCAAGCTGGCCATGTACACAGTAAATCTCTCTGGTCCAATTGTAAAACAGATGGGTTGTGTACATATCCTGGTTATTGTACCAAGTTCTGGAGTAGACAATTGTTGAAAAAAGTATGGTAGGGTAAGAATGAAGAGAATGAGGGGCCGGAGTGATGGCACAGTAGTAGGGCGTTTGCCTTGCAAGAGACTGACCTAGGACGTACCACGGTTCCATCTCCCAGCATCCCATATGGTCCTCCAAGCCAGGAGCGATTTCTGAGTGCATAGCCAGGAAAAATCCCTGAGCGTCACCAGGTGTGACCCCTCAAAAAAGTAAAAAAAAAATAGGATGAAAATAATGAAATAAGAGGATGATCAATGTCCAGATGGAGATGGGTGGTCAGGAAGTTTGTAGAGGAAAAGAATATCTGATGGCCAAGGTTGATTATTTTATCTCTACACATGTAAGAATACAAGCTTAGATTGTTTTGGAGAAAGAGAAAACAATTTTTACAAGTAATAGTTCAAGGTCACAAATCTCCCACTTTAAATATAGACTTAAATGTATGTTGGTGTATTAGTTTTCTGTGACTGTTTCCCACATTAACACAAAACTTGTATGCTTCAACAATAAAAATTCTATAGTTCTAGAGGTCAGTTCTATAATTAATACAATTGAACAAAAATCAAGGTATTGGCAAAGCTGTGCTCCCTCCAGAGCATCGAAGGGAAAATATATTTCTTGTCTCTTTCACTGTTAGGGGGCCACTGCCATTCTTGAATTATGGTTACATCACTTCAGTCTCTAAACCTTTCAATTCTAGCTTCACATTACTGTCTCCTCTGTGGGGAAAAATCCCATCTTGCCTGACTTGCAAAGTTATATTTTAAGTGCATCCAAATAATCCAGAAAAATCTTTTCTATCCTAGGATTCAGAAATTATCGACTTCTTGGGGGGGTATAATTTTTAACTCCACCAAGAAAAAATAATTTGAACAAAAATGTAATTTTTGTTTGAGAAGGCACAATGTCTTCAGGACTGGTCAGTTTTTAAACAAGCAAGACTAGTTAGAGCAATTATAATAGTAACTTTTTACTTAACAAAAATGATCTTTTTTCTAAAATAAACTATCTGTACAAAAAACATGAGAAAGAAAAAGAGTATGGAATCCTGGTAAATCCTTCATCTTATTTTTCTAATTATTCATCCTAAATAAAAACTCAAAAGATGTTACTTCTTAACTTCAGTAATTAGAGAGAAAAGAACTAAAACAAGTTATGACTTGCTTTTGAAGGGATTGACAAGAACTGTTATAAAAAATAATGGCATCAAGATAGACCTTGATTTTTAGGGATAGCACATTTTTTTTTCACTTTCTTGATTCGCCTTCCTTTCTTCTGTTCTCCTTCCCTTTTCTGGTTAGAAATGTTTCACACCCATGATGACATTCTATATTTCCTTATCTGAATATCATACCATCTGGAACATTCTGCATTCTTTTTGGATTTGGACTTTTTATAATCCGTGGTTAGGGTATAGATGGTTAAAGATGCTTACTTTATCTTTACCAACCCAATTCCCTACAAAGGATTTTTACACAGTTAGTGTTCATTTATTTTGATATGTAGATTGGATTTGGGAGAATGTTCATGGATTTGAGATGCTTACTTGGCTCCAAGATATAGAGAATGCTCAAATGCAACAGAAACTTGACAGAGCTAATTGTCAGGATGTCAAAAGCAAACCAGAGAAAGTTACAAGCACCATATGGAATAACAGAAGAGCTTGGTGGTTCTAAATTCAAAATATGTCAAGAATTTAAATCTTTCTTTTTATTTTAATTGCTTCCATTTACACAAAACCCATTACCTCTTTACTGTTGTCACTAGGCTACCTGCCCAGTTTTCTCTGTACACCCTACACAATATTTTTTCAATATGGTAACCTGAGTTGGCCTTTAACAAGTCTGATATTTTATTCTTTTGCTCTAAACTTATTATTTTCTACTTCTCTCCAGTTGAAGTCAACATATTTATAATGACAGTGAGACACCACACAAGTATCTTAGCATGTCTTGTTTGTCATTTCCAACCCTTTCCCTCACCCACATCTATTCTGTGCTCATTACTTTGGTGTTCTTTGAACCCTCAACATCTCTCCCATTTCAAGACCTTAGCATATACTGTTCTGTCACCCTTAAATATTTTTTCTCTAATTAACTTTAAAGTCTTTTTCTTTTCATGTGAAAGCTATTGCTAAATGTCACTTTAGGAGCAAGGATTTTTATGACTACTCCTTATAGAATATTTTCCCTTTCTGCTCAGGGCTGTCCCTATCTCCCTTCTTCTTATTTTCCTCAGCTTATGTTCTGTCAGTGTTGCATATATTTTGTTTGGTTTATGATCTTCACTAGAATGGGAACTTCAATTGGCCATAGATAGTATGGCAGGTAGGGGAACTGGCTTTATATGTGAACAACTAGGGTTCAAACTATGATCCTTTAAATCCCACCAGGAGTGATCCCTGAGTGCAGAACCAGATGTAAGCCCTGAGCACTGCTGGGTGTGGCTCAAAACACCAATATTCTTCTCCCTCTCCAAAAAATGGGAGCTTCATGAGGGCAGTTGATTTGTATGCCTGACTGTATTCCAGCATCTAGTCCAGAATATAGCCCACTGGGATACTTATGTTCCCACATATGCCTGGGGACTTGAGGAATGAATGGGCTTTTACAAATGTACATTTGACTTGCTAAATAATCTTTGAAATTATTTATCATGAGACTTAGAAATAAAATGATACAAGAGTGGATTAGAGAAAATATTATAATGCTAAGAAAGAGTGCAACATTGTGGGCCTGGAGAGATAGCACAGCGGTGTTTGCCTGCCTTGCAAGCAGCTGATCCAGGACCTAAGGTGGCTGGTTCGAATCCCAGCGTCCCATGTGGTCCCCCATGCCTGCCAGGAGCTATTTCTGAGCAGATAGTCAGGAGTAACCCCTGAGCACCGCTGGGTGTGCCCCCCCCACCAAAAAAAAAATAAAGAGTGCAACTTTTTATTGGGATTGGATTATGTTATCCATCAAACTTGTGTGTTTGGACCTTAATGCCCAGAACCTCAGAATGTGACTGTATTTGGAAAAAGGACCTTGAAAGAGGGTGCCTAAATCCAATTTGACTGGTATTCCTATAAAAAAAGGAGACATTTTGACACATAGAATGAGTCTTGGGATAGTGGTTCACAGAAGAAAGATCATGTGGTAATATGGAGATCACCTTCTACAAACTAAGGAGAGAGCTTCCAAATAAGACAACCATACTACCACCTTTATCTTAGACTTCTGGCCTATAGAAAATGTATTTCTTTTTTTTTTTTCAAGTCACTCAGTAGATAATAATTGGTTATGACAGCCCTTGAAAGCTGACACTCCTAACTTCAGGAGATATTTATATTTTGACTCGGTTGTACTTTCAATGTTCTGGAGACTATTGGTAGGAATATAAAAAACATGAAATATTAAAAATTTTTTAAAGTTTAGTGGTGCCAAGGGAATACTTATTACTAAGGGAGAAAATTGTCTGGTTAGTATAGTGATTGTATAATGCTAGACTGACTTCTACTCTGAAATTATGAAAGTTTTGTTAAGAGTTGACTACCACTGGGGCCCAGGAGATAGCATAGAGGTAAGGCGTTTGCCTTTCATGCAAAAGGTCATCGGTTCGAATCCCGGTGCCCCATATGGTCCCCCATGCCTGCCAGGAGCAATTTCTGAGCATGGGGCCAGGAGTAACCCCTGAGCACTGCCAGGTGCGACCAAAAAAAAACCCAAAAACAACAACAACAACAACAACAAAGAGTTGACTACCACTGCCTGGACATCATCAGAGTAATCAACGCTGATGCAGGTTTCTTTCCAATGACTTCATATGAACTGAGCCATTCAATCATCACAATAGCTCAATGGAAAAATTCTTGTTTCTTTTCTTCTTCTTTTTTTTTTTAGGAAGAGAAGGAGGAAGAAGGAGGAGGAAGAGGAGAGGAGGAAGAAGAGGAGGAAGGAGAGGGGGAGGAGGGGGAAAAGAAGAGGGAGAAGGAAGAGGTGAGGGAGAAAGGAGGAGGAAGAGGAGGAGGGAGGAGAAAGAAGAGAAGGAAAAGAAAAAGGAGGAGGGAGGAGGAAGAAAGAGAGGAGAGGAAGAAGGAGGAAGGTGGGAGAAAGAAAGAAGAGGAGGGAAGAGGGAAAGGAAGTGGAGGAGGCACGAAGAAGAGGAGGAAGAAAAGGAGGAGGAAGAAAAGGAGGAGGAAGAAAAGGAGGAGCAAGAGGAAAAGGAGGAAGGAAGGAGATGAGGAAGAGGGGATGGAGGAGGAGGGAGAGGAGGGGGAGGAGGGGAATGGAGGAGGCGATTGATCACAATGGAAAAATTCTATCACTTCAATTTACAGAGGGGATATTGAGGCAAAGAGATACTGTATTTTTTTTGTTTGTTTGTTTTTTTTGGGTCACACCTGGCAGTGCTCAGGGGTTACTCCTGGCTCCATGCTCAGAAATTGCTCCTGGCAGGCACGGGGGACCACATGGGGCACCGGGATTCGAACCGATGACCTTTTGCATGAAAGGCAAACGCCTTACCTCAATGCCATCTCCTGGGTCCCGAGATACTGTATTTTAAATGCAGAACCAAGGTGTGAACCTAGGCAGTAACACTGGAAATTTTACTACTAGTATAATTATTTTATTTATTTATTTATTTATTTTATTTTATTTTTTTGATTTTTTGGGCCACACCCATTTGATGCTCAGGGATTACTCCTGGCTAAGCGCTCAGAAATTGCACCTGGCTTGGGGGGACCATATGTGACACCGGGGGATCTAACCGTGGTCCTTCCTTGGCTAGCACTTGCAAGGCAGACACCTTACCTCTAGCGCCACCTCGCCGGCCCCATATAATTATTTTATAATTTATTTATGTAACATGGTTTTCAATAGTCTTAATACTTATGCGTTTGGCAAACAGTGTTACAGCATCACTACCACCAACGTGCCAATATATCTTCAACTATCTCCCTAAAGTCTTTCTCGTCTTTGCCTCCTTGCTTGGTCACTTCACTTCTATCGTTAGAATGTAAGGGTTTGGGGCCAGAGAGAGCACAGCAGCAAGATGTTTGCCTTGAATGCAGAAGGATGTTGGTTTGTATCCCGGCATCCCATATGGTCCCCTGAGCCTGCCAGGGGCGATTTCTGAGTGTAGAGTCAGGAGTAATCCTTGAGCATTGCTGGGTGTGACCCCCCCCCAAAAAAAAAGAATGTAAGTGTTTGTTTTCATTGACAATTGACTTAATTTACTTTCCTAATATCAAATATGAGTGAAGTAAGCTAGTATTTGTTTTTTCCCTTTGGCTTATTTCACTTAATAGGTCATGTAGCAAATGTCAATATTTCATCTTTTTTTATAGCTGAGTATTGTATATTGTAATATATCATAATATTTTACTTTTTCCCTAAGAATTAAAGGTATTTTTTTTTTTTTGGTTTTTGGATAACACCCGGCAGTGCTCAGGGGTTACTCCTGGCTCCATGCTCAGAAATTGCTCCTGGCACGGGGGACCATATGGGGCACCGGGATTCGAACCGATGACCTTTTGCATGAAAGGCAAATGCCTTACCTCCATGCTATCTCCCGGGCCCAAGAATTAAAGGTATTTTTATTACTTTCCTTTAATGATCAAGCAAACTTTGGAAACTGTATACTCTTTCCCTAAAGACACCTGTATGCTTCCTTGGTATACACATTAAAAAACCATATGGGAAGAGTGTTGACTGTTACAAAATTTCACAGTATAAGAAAAGGAAGACATGGACATGAATCTCAGAAGTGCCAAGTACAATGAACTACCTCATCCCACATCTGGGATGAGCCACTGGATCATCTGGGATGAGTCATCTGGGATGAGCGTCCCAGGACACTGCTTGAGAGTTCCTACGTTCCTGACTCCCCCTTGCAAATACTTTTTAAGACATAAAGTCATGATAATATTTGTTCAATCTGATTTAATATGACATTAAATATTAAATGATTAAATTTCCTATGATAAAAAATGAAAAGGAGAACCCAGCGGAGTAGTAAGCTCAGGAGGTTCAACTACAAAACAAGGAACTCAACTACAGTGATAGTATTTTGTCTACTGCCGACTCCCCTGAACATCTCTGACACCCAACTTTGGTCTCTACTATTTCTTTATTTTTTTTATAGGAAATGCTTAAAGGAATCAAGATGTAGGAATATCAGGTTTATGACTTTGGACAGAAAAAATAAAAAGGAAAATGCTAATAAACAGGCTGGATTATTTTTCTAGATAGCATAACTTCCATTTTAAATTCTGATAACATTAAAATGCCTTACCTAACATGATAAGACAATAAGTGATATATCTTAAATCACTCTAAGCTTAGTAGAAATAGCAAATATTTAAATACTCTTCCTCTCCCCACAAAAAGAAAAGAAAAAGGAACTTACAACTTTTCCAGAAAGGAAGCAGCAGAGTCCAGGGGACAATGCTCAAGGGCTGAAGTGCATGCCTTATATGCACACAGCTCTATATATGCACACGGCTCTAGCTGGCTCCCTGGCACTAAATACAGTACCACAGGGTGTGGGCCTGATGGCTTCCAGCACTGTTGGGCCATGTATGAGCACTTATAAAGATAGAAGTAGCCCCTGACCATCCACATACCCTCAGACCCTGAGTACTTTATCATCATCATCATCATCATCATCATCATCATCATCATCATCATCATCACTGCTATTATTATTTTAAAAGCAGCTCATCAACATAGAGGCTATAGTTTAAATTAGCCTGATCTACCCAAACAGACCATAGCCAGACCAATTCAACTATCCAATGTACCTAGAGCATTTCTTTTTGTTTTGGCAAACTTAGGAAAGTAGAAACAGTAAAAGAGAGAAATTCAGAAAATTGAACTGGGATCATACTATGCTGGAATATTATTATTATTATTATTATTATTATTATTATTATTATTATTATTATTCTTAGGCCACACCTGGTGGAGCTCAGGAGTTAGTCCTGGCTCTGCACACAGAAATTGCTCCTGGCTCAAGGAGTTATATGAAATTCCCGAGATCAAGCCCGTGTCCAACCTTGGTCAGAGGTATGCAAGGCAAATGCCCTACTGCTGTGCTACCACTTTGACCCATTGGGATATTATTAAGTACAGAAACAACTATTAAGCCAGTCTTGATGTTTTAGAATAGTAAAATGTAAGTAAAATTTAAGCAAATGTGTAACAATAACTTTTGTATCTTACATTACTTTGGCTGCTTAAAGCGTTTTAAGACTGAAAACGACTCACTACTATACTAACTTTCTAGTCAAAATTTAAAGTTTTTCAGAAAATCTAATCAAATTGGGAGTTAACATTTAAATATGCTCAAGACAAATTGTGAATTTTTTCTTTTCCAGTATAAATCTGGAGAAATGATATTGCTTTTATGCTGTGGTTGTTTTGCAGTCACTCTCAACAGTGGTCAGGGGATACTGTCAGCTCAATATCTAGGGCTGCCCCCACATATGTGATCAGGGGATCTTACAGTGCTGGGGATTCACACTTAGGGTTCTGGTGCATAAAGCATAATTCCAGACCTTCAAGCTATCTTCCTGAAGTGAACACTAAACCAAGGTTTAAAGTATTCTTCATGTCTTGAAAGTCCCTCAATTAAAAAACATAATTATTTCTCAAATTCATACTTAAAAATATTTTATGACATTCTAACAACCCCTAGTAGAATGCAAAGAAAAAAATGGATTTTTGAAGCTTTCAGATGCTTATTCCTGCCAAATATAGCAATTTACTTTGTTTTAGAGACAAATGAATCATAAACCAGTACAAGTTCTATTTTCTTCTCAATCAGTTGGAAAGATGCCACTATACATGATTGAAACTACTACTCACCCTCTTTCCAATTATAGGCTTGAAGTTGTACTAAAGGTAGTTTCTTAAAAGATAAAGATTATCAGATGCACAACATGTTGGCTAGAAAATGTTAACCTAAAAGACCAGTATGAGACCTACTATTTGATCAGCTGTCAAACCTGTAGGGTTCCCATGAACTTACAATGATACCTTTCAAAGAGAAAAGCATTAGTGAGATTTAATCTGGCATGAGAATAAACCAAACACATGTTAGAAAAAGCAATTGTTTGGGTAAAACCTAACAAACATATACTACATTGTTGTTTTAATATAAAAATTAAAGAGTACTAGTGTTGGTGTGGTGATGGTGAGGCCTTTCTCGGCTGACTGGGTTTGGTTCTGCAGCCCCTATGGCCTGGTGGGGCTGAAAGCTGCAGGACAGAGAAATGATCTCACAGGCAGTTGTTACAGGAGTCAGTCAGCTTTATTTCACGGTCCTAACCACCATATACATTTCCTCACATGGCTTCTATGCTAAGCCTTTTCCTAGCAGCTCCTTCTCTGCTCCTTCTCTGGTTCTTGTTGCCTCTGTCTCTCTTTCAGCTGCTCTTCAGGCTTTGTTGCTGACTGACACCCCTTTTCTGAGTCTCTTTGTTGATTCTCTCTGCTGATTCTCCCTTCTCTAACTCCTTCTTATCCTCTCTTTCCCCCCAAGCAGACTCCTAGTCCTGCCCATTCCACCATTCCAGGTATGGGTGGTTCTGATTACTCAGGTGACATATATACAAGAAATTGGGGGAGTCAATACTCACACTACATCTGCACATCTTTTTTTGGAGGGGGGGGTTTGTGGGTCACAGCCTGCAGCGCTCAGGGGTTACTCCTGTCTCTATGCTCAGAAATCGCTCCTGGCAGGCTCAGGGAACCATATGGGATGTTGGGATTCGAACCACTGACCTTCTGCACACAGGCAAACGCCTTACCTTCATGTTATCTCTCCGGCCTCAATTCTGCACATCTTAGGTGAAAAACTACACAAAAATAAAAGGAAAACTAGAAGAGGTGTCACAGCCCAATTCAGGAGTGAATAACTCCTGAATATAGAAATCACATTTTATTCAGAAAAGCCTACTTTGAGCAGTCACACAAGCTGACCTCTTTGTCAAGGATGGTCTGAATTGTGAATTTACGAGGCTGTGCCATCTTCACGCTTTCCCTTTAAGAAAAATCGGACATCAGTAAATTCCTTTCCTTCAGTTAAAGGAAGACAGTACCAAACTGATGCACCCCCACAGAGCAGTCTCTCTGACTCGATCTTGGCGCCAAAGGATATTTTATATTTTTTACCTCAAAGCTCAATATGTATAACTAGTTTTGATGTTTCCCAAAACACAAAACATCCCTCACTTCTTGAATATTACCTGGGTTTCACTCCTTTTGTTTCTACCT
>PVKC010013199.1:0-23146 GCA_004027635.1 Crocidura indochinensis
AAAATTATTTTGTAAATGAGTAAAAGACTTTGATTAAAATCGTCAAAATGAAAGCTAAATAGATAGACCGTGAAATTGCAGAATACCCTAATAATGACCAATTATTCCCCAATTAATATAATTCGATAAAAATAACTGATTGTAAATTATATATCAAAAATTAAAATTATAATATCCAAAACTAGTCAAAAATTTAAAAAATAGGGGCCAGAGTGATAGTGCAGTGTTAGGAGGTTTGCCTTGCACACAGCTGACCCAGGATGGACCTGAGTTTGATCCCCAGCCTCCCATACAGCTCCTAATCCAGGAGCAATTTCTGAGTGCATAGCCAGGAGTAACCCTTGAGAGTCATTGGGTGTGGCCCAAAAAACAAAACAAAACAAAACAAAAAGTAGGGGCTGGAGTGAGGATAGAGTGGGGAAGTTATTTGCCTTGCAAATAGCTGATTTGATTCCCATCACCACCTATGTTTCCCTTACTCTGCTATTAATAACACCTGAACACAGATAGATATAGCCTTAAAACAAAGAAACAAAAATTAGATTATGAGGGAATTATTCCTGGGTGATACAAAGCTCTATGAAACCATAAATGTAGCATATAAGCAGAAGCTTGGAATATTGCAGGTTCTTAATAAGAGAAATTTGAAATTTGTACTAATAAAAATGATATTCATATAAAACAGAAAATCATCACAAAAAGTAATTCTTTTTTTTTTTTTTTTTTTGGCTTTTGGGTCACACCCGGCAGCGCTCAGGGGTTACTCCTGGCTCCATGCTCAGAAACTGCTCCTGGCAGACACGGGGGACCATATGGGGCACCGGGATTCGAACCGATGACCTTTTGCATGAAAGGCAAACGCCTTACCTCCATGCTATCTCCCGGGCCCCACAAAAAGTAATTCTATCTAGAAAAAGGACTAAAATGAAAACAAAAATTTAAAGAATTTAGAAGGAATATAGACTCTAGCTTTATAACAGTGATGTGGCCAACATTTAGTGAAAAAATATTAGCATTTATAATATTCATATTTCTATATATTGCAAATTTATAAAGAAAGAAAATGTCGCAAAAACATGCATAAGCTTCACAGAATAAAGGAATGAGACAAATGTAGGAAAGTGAAAATAAGGTTGAGAGCAATTTTACAATCATCTGAGTGATAACATAAGAATTCTGATAATATCAGGAGATTGGAGGAATGTGAATTGGTCTATTTTAGAAAACAGCCTGGAATACCTAATAAAGGTGAAATGTACATAACTATGACACAGGAATCTCATTTGAAAAGTCTCTAAAAACTTATCTCTGAATTCAAGGGGAAGCTCTTAGAATTGTCACTAATAGCTGATCGTAGCACAAGAATTTGGAGGTGAAGGGAAAAATGTGTCATTTGAGATATTTAAATTGAGTCATTTTGAGAAGTGATGGGAAATATAGTGGATGATGGGAGTAAATTTTATAAAAATAAAGAGAATAAGAAAATTGTTAAATCAGAATGTCAAAAGTAGTCTTCAGTATGGCTAGAGACAGAAAAATGAAACAGAAATAAAAGTTGCAGTTCAATTATCAAAATTATCTTTAAAGTGGAGATTTTGGTAGACAATACTAGACTATGAAAAATATTATTAACAGGAATTACATAATGAGAGATGTCTGTATGTGTATCTTTTAAAAGGAAGAGATTAGGTCTAGAAATATACATGTAGAAATTGTCTTCTTAATAAGGGAAAAGAGAATTATCAAGAGAGAGGAGCAAAGGGGTATACCATTTGCATGCCACTAAATGCAGCTTTCCATTTATTCCATGTTTCTTTATTTTCAGGTATAAACATAAAGATTTTAGAATGTTATAAAAACATCAGAATCAGATTTCCAGTTAGATTTTTCCTGAGCAAAAGGCCCAGACTTTCAATAGCATCCACTGATTTCAAGGTCTCCTTATTTAGAAGCCTTCATCTCATCAAAAGTAATTACCAGGGCAAACTGGCCAAGTAATTGGGCAGGCCTGCAGACTTATCACCACCTGCATATATATTCTGAAAAGGAAGTGCAGTTCATGGATGATTTGATCTGATTGTGAAGGTGCAATAAGATAAGCCAACGCAAAACAATTTTGCCATTTTTCCCTTTCAACCTTTAATTTTGATATTATTGTTATATTCAAGATTTGAAAAAAAAAATGAAACATCAAGGGACTAAACCTAGTAAGGGAAGAAAGAGAGAGAAGAGAAAACAAAAAGGGGTTTATAATAAATGTGTTAAATTGGGTTACACACTAAGATTACTATTTGGAAAGATTCCAATCATTCAAATGGAGCTGTATTAAATAGAAGCATCAATTACCAAAGGCCTCATTAGGAACAGGAAAAAGAAGTACATTAGTAGAGAAACAAATAGGGTATGGTTTGTAAAATCTTTTCCACTCCATACACAAGCCCCATCTTCCACGCCAGCATCTGTGAAAACCTCACCTGCTCTTTTTCTTGCCTGCCATTCTAATCTCACTGAGAAAATAGTAAACTGATGAAATATAGTGTCTTCAAATACATTTTCTTAAATAAATTGACCATAACACACTGACACTAGCGCTGCAACTCATGTTAATAAAATAACATTTAAATATAAGGCACTGGTGGTACTCAATGACATCAATATGTTAAGATATCACACTAAAATGTCTTGAGATGCTTCCCATGGGTGATTTCATTTATATATGTTTTAAAAGTGTTAAAGAACTATTTTTTGACTCAGGTGTCTAGAGCTTTTTTTGAGTAATGTTTAATTCTTAACTTTGCTTCATTCTTCTGCAACTATAGAATTCCTAAAATCTCATATTAACCACACAATCTCTCCATTGGCCAGTTTCTGGATCTAGGGTGGCTACTTGATCCACACAGAGCTCTGTCTTTTTTCTAAGAATTTGGGGATTGGAAGTGAGAGTATGATTCAATTCTTCTTCAGAAAAACATTTAGAAATTCCCAGTCTGAGAAGCAAAGAAAGTCAGAGGTGGAATGGAAGGAGTAGGAAATCTCTGAGAGAAGTAGAAAGAAGAGAGAGAATCTTAACCAAATCAGCAGTCCTGGTTCCAAAGTTTTGGCTGCATTTCAATTACAAAAGGCCATGAAATAGTTCAATTTCCCCGTCATTACTTGTGAAGCTGAGCTGCATAAGTTTTCTGTCTTGAAGATCAGAGTTCTTGTTATTAGACTTTCTAATCATTAGTGACCTATAATAATCCCTATTCCAAATAAGGCTTTTTATAATATAAACTCCTTTAACATAAATTGTAATTTGCAATCACCTTAGCATCACTCTTTTATCAATCATTTCCCTATGCCCAAAACATTATTACTCTACTCTATTTTGTGACTGAAATGCCAAGAGATAACTGTTAAATAAATGAGCACTAGCTGCCCAACTACTTAGAGGTTATAAATGTAAACAATTTATAAGTGTTGGATAGAGGTTATCAGAATACAACTTTCTCCCCTCTCCCCTCTACACTCCTGCCTGCATGCATTCATAATCCCATTCAAAATTTCAAAGAGGCTGAAATGAGAGGCAGCAGGCAGGTTGATAGAATTTGGAACTCCAAATGGTGACTTTATTTACCTAGTGCCTCTTCTGAAGTCCAAAATTAATTTTTCCCATCCATGAAAGTAAGAGCAAGTATTAGTTAATGAAAATTACTGCTTCACAAACTAGTAGTCTATTCACTTAAGAATTCTCATATAAAAGTTGCTAGAATTTGAGTCCTTGAGGTTGGGCTCCATATTTCAGTTTTTTCCTATTTCTGTTCTTCCCTGTGATACAAGAATAGAGTACAATGGAAATATACCACAGTTCCCATATAAGCTGGCTTCCCGTTGGCTTCAAACACTGAGGGTATTGGCAGGAAACTTAAAACAAGGGTGGGAAGAGGTCAATACTCCTCTGTGATGCCTCTCTGTTTTGACTGTGTCCCAAAGAGCTATATTTATCTGTGATTATGACCCCTAGTGAGAGTCCTACTAAAATGCTCACACTCTTATTGAGCCCATATAAAACAAATTTATCCAGTTGTTTGCTTGGACATAAGTTATTATTATCCCTTAATAGTGTAATATTGACTCATTTTTGTTCTTTTACAAATGTTCTGATATTCATTCCTTTCTTCTTTATATTTATCAAACCCATCTAAGTTCCTCTGTTAAAATTGCTTTCATTGAACCTATTTAAGAAGAATTTAAATGCCATAACTATAACTACACACACACACACACACACACACACACAACTTTAAAAATCTCCTAGAGGAACTGAGAATATAATCCACTGGTAAAGTGCTTTTTGGTTTTTGGGAGGCTTGTTTGCCTATAGGTGACCCAGATTTGATTCCTGGTACCACAAGAGTGACCCCTGAGAACAGATATGAGTAAATCTTAAGCACTGCTGACTTTTCCCTTCCCACCCACCGCCCCCAAATTCTTAGATCACTACTGACTTATATATTAAATTAAAAAAATAACTCAGGGAACTAGAGATAGCTCAAGTAATAGAGCACATATGTAACATGTCTGAGACTCTAAGTTTGATCCATGATACCACAGTCCCACCCTATGTACCACACAGGCCCTCTGAGAGACATTTAAGCACTGAAAGATCCAAGAATTTAACTGCCTAGTCAAATCCTGTATCATCAGTGAATCCGCAGAGCTGTGCCAGCCAAGCACCATAGGGAGTGGCCAAGTATGTTCCATCCCCACCTGAGACACCATTGGGTATGGACTCTATTAAAAAAACATCTCGGGAGCTGGGAGGTAGCGCAGGACGTAAGATGCCTGCTGCCTTGCCTAGGACGGACCACGGTTCGATCCCCCGGTTCCCATATGGTCCCCCGTGCCTGCCAGGAGCGACTTCTGAGCGCAAAGCCAGGAGTAACCCCTGAGCGTCACTGGGTGTGGCCCAAAAACCAAAACAAAACAAAAACAAACAAACAAACAAACAAACAAAATCTCAAAGTTCAGTACTATAAACGGAAAAGTCAGAGGCAAAATGATACACTTAAAGTGTAAGGAGCCAGCAAGATAGCACAGTGTTAGAATGTTTGCCTTGCATGCAGCTGACCTAGGATGACTCTGGGTTTGATTCCCAGCATCTCAGGGATCATATGACCTCCAGAGTTTGCCAAGATCTATTTCTGAGTGCAGAACCAGGAGTAACCCCTGAGTGCTGCCAGGTTGGCCCCAAAAAAACAAAAATTAATTAGTTAATATAATATAGTGCAAGAGAAATTTGTCAATATGAGTTATGCAAAAATTTGTTGTTTTAATGGATAGGTGGGGACAGAACTTCTGTCTGTCTCAGAGGTCTCTGGTATGTCTCAGAAAAAAAATTTTTTTTTTTTTTGGTATTTTGGGTCACACCCGTTTGATGCTCAGGGTTTACTCCTGGCTAAGCACTCAGAACTTACCCCTGGCTTGGGGGGGACCATATGGGATGCTGGGGGATTGAACAGCAGTCCTTCCTCGGCTAGCGCTTGCAAGACAGACATCTTACCTCTAGCGCCACCTCTCCCGCCCCCTCAGAGACCATCTTTGGTTCTGGGATGGAACTGGGGTTGAGTACAAACAAGGCAAATGACTTATCCCCTCTGCTACCTCTCTAGCCCCAAGACTGCAACAGCAAAAGCAAAACACATAAAGAAAAATTTTGATAAACTGAACCTCACAAAAATATAAACTTTTAAATTTCAAAAGTTACCTTTAAGGTAAAATTATGTTTTCTAATAATAAAATGCTCACAGAACATATTCCAAGTAAGGGATATATATAGAAAATATACTTTGAACTTTTACAACTCAACAGGATGACTGTATTGACTTTTAAAATTTTCAAATAGAACAGAATGATCAGCTATTTTGCATAAGAAATACGTATATATTAATATTAGCAATATAAATTCTCTCAACATTATTGCTCATTATATAAATGAAAATTAAACTGACAATAGATACCATTTTATTTACTGATGCTAATATTGTTATTATAAATAAAATAAACATTCACAGAATATGGATATGGGGAAAATATATGCTTCCAAAGTGCTGGGAGAAACTTAAAATGTGTGACTATATTATAAAACAATTTTCCAACTTCAAAAAATAAATATAAACATTTGATTTCTAGTTTTAAATTTGGGAAGATTTGGGACAATAGTTACAAAATTTGTAGAAACCTAAACAGACTGAAAAATTACTGGCTCTTTTTTTTTTTTTTTTTTTTTTTGGTTTTTGGGTCACACCCAGTGACGCTCAGGGGTTACTCCTGGCTATTCGCTCCGAAGTCGCTCCTGGTAGGCATGGGGGACCATATGGGGAACCAGGGGATTGAACTGAGGTCCGTCCTAGGTTAGCGCAGGCACCTTACCTCCAGCGCCACCGCCCGGCCCCCTACTGGCTCTTTTTTTATTGCACAAGTAAGGTGGCAATACAGAACAAACTATTTTCCATGAAACTAGAAAGAAAGACAAGAAAAAATTTTAAAAAGTTGTGACTCAACTCTAAGTCCAGGAGACTAAGAGCAGACATAAAAGCTCCTTAATGCGTAGAGTGTTTGCCATGCATGCAATATACCTGGGGTCTATCCCCCAGCATCCTGTATGGTCTCTTGGGATTGCCAGGAGTGACTTTTTGAGTGCTGAGTCAGGAGTAACTCCTGAGCACTCCTAGGTGTAGCCTGAAAACAAACAAACAAGCACCATGCACAGTGCTGTGAAATTTATTGAACCAGGTTCTCAAAGTAAATAGGGAAGAGGAGAATCCTTTTCTGTTTATGGCTGAAAGAAAAAAGGAACCATCTGGAAGTAAGCCAGATCACTACATTCATAAAAAGCCCTATCTAGTTAATGAGCCTTAACATACTGGGTTATTCTCAGAACCCAAAGAAAGCCTAACTCCACATTATTCCAACCTTTTGTGTGAGAAAACAAAAATATATAATCATAGCCTTTGCTTAAGAGAGGAGAAAAAACTGATAAATGCTTGTGAAATTTTAAATCCAGAGAAATAATCTCATTTAAAGATTGAGAACTAATACTAGTATTATAGAATGATTTCCTTCCTCACACCCAAAATTATATTCGTAGGACCTATTTGCAGCAATCCTTCTAGCAATACATCATTTCTAACTATAAAGAAGAAAATTATAGCAAGGTATATCTAAAAGAAAAAGATTTTGAAGAGGCAAAGCAAGTGTCAGAATGTTATACACATGGCATAGATATTGCATTGTACATGTCAGATCTGGAATTTAAAACAAGTATGGTTAATCTCTAATTAATATTAATTTATCTAATTGATATAATGCACAAAACATATGAGCAAATATGAAGATATAGAAACTTCATAAAGAAAATATAGGTATAAAAGTGTAAATATTTTATTGTTCTTATTAGTAATTGAACATAATTAAGGAAAGAATTTTGAAGCTTGAGAATACCTCTGGTGGCAACCAGACACACATCACACCACATCATATCACACCATGTTGTGTTGAGAATCACAACATCCTGAAGAGCAGAGTCCACAAAATGCACATCAGTAGAAGTGAGCTGAATCTGCCCTGAAGTCAGAGGAACATGGATACAACACTCTGCAACTCAGCCACAGATTTGACCTAGGAAATGAATCCCAGTACAATATGTAGACAATACCATACTACAGGCATGACAAAGGTGAAACAATGCAGAGCTCCATATGTATAGAGAATGAAGATAGCAGCTCTGATATCCAAAAAGTGCCAACCACCTATATAAGCTTAGATAAGAGAAGAAATGTGGAAGATTCTTAGAGGATTCTTTATTGGAGAACTCTAAGAAAACAGAACAAACTGAAAGAACCACAAGTAAGAATCAAGAGGACATGAAAGTAGAAATGAGAAAACTAACTGAAATAATAGGATTGAAAAACTGGTAGGTGAAATGAAAACCTCATTGAAAAGTCTATCCAAAAGAGGACAGAATCAGTGAGCTGAAATACTGAAAGACGAGACGAACAGTAACCTATACAACAGAAGGAATGGAGAAGAAGCTTAAAACAAATGATCAGACAATAGAAAAAAATCCTCAAAGAATGTGAATAGATGAAAATAGAAGTCTTTGATAAACTCATCAGAAAGAACATAATAATTATCTGAGTCCCAGAGATCCCGTAAGAAAATCCCCATGAAGATCAATAGTCAAGGACAGAATTACAGAGAAACTTAAAGAGCTACAAAGTGCATGAAACCAAATCATGTTACCTGCTACCAGGTAAAAGATAGCCCAAGAAAAGCACCCCAAAACACATCCTAGTCACAATGATGAACCCCACAGATAGGATTAGAATAATGAAAGCAGCAAGATCTAAAAAGGAAATTACATTTAAAGGAGGAATATGCTTAAGATTTATAGCAGATTTGTCACAAGAAACCCACAAGGCATGAAGGCATTATTGGGATATAGTGACAAAACTCAATGAAATGAATGCTTCACCAAGAATAAATTACCCAATCAGACTTACATTTAGATTTGAAAAAATGGATAAATTCTTGGACTCATAACTTTCCAAAGTTTAACAAAGATGTTCAGCATATCTAAACAGACCAATCACTATTGAGGAAATGAAAATTGTTTTAAAAGTCTTCCCCCAATAAATGTCCAGGCATAGATAGATTAATTAATGAATTCTGTCAAAACTTTCAAGAGGATCTACTGCCAATCCTTTTCAGACTCTTCCAGGAATTGAAGTAATAGAAACACTCCAAAATGGTTTTTACAAAGCTATCAGCACTTTGATACCAAAAGAAGACAAAGATTCCACACACACACAAAAATAGCATCTATCGGTCAATATCCATGAACACAGATGCAAAGATCCTTAGCAAAATCCTATCAAAAGTATACAACTCCCCCCTCATCAAGAAATTCATAAACCATGATCAAATAGGTTTCATTCCAGAAATGCAAGACTAGTTTAACATACACGAGTCAATTAATATATCAATGGAAGGAAAACAAAATCTATATGGTTATATAAATAGATGCAGAGAGAGCACTTGATAAGGTCCAACACCTACTCATGATAAAAACTCTCAGCAAAATGGGAATGGAAAGAACTTTTCTCAATATAGGCAATGTCATTTACCACAAGACCAGGGAAAATATTACACTCAATGAGATAAACTAAAAGTCTTTCCTCTAAAATCTGCCATAAGACAAGGCTGCTCCCTCTCATCACTCCTATTGAACATAGTACTGGAAGTACTTGAGATAGCAAATGAGGCAATATAAAGATATCAAGGATATTCAAATAGCAAAGGAAAAAGTCAAGCTCTCACTCTTAGCAGATGACATGATTGTATATTTAGAGAACCCTAATGACTTTACCAAAAAGCTTCTAGTAACAATAGATTTATATAAGAGTGGCAGACTACAAAATTAGCACACAAAAACCAATAGCCTTCTTATACACAAATAGTTATAGAGAAGAAATAGACATTAAAAATGCAGTCCTATTCACTATAGTGCCACAAAACCTCAAATATATTATAGTCAAGATGACTAAATAGGTTAAGGACCTATACAAAAAAAACATATAAAATCCTGCTTCATGAACTAAAAGAAGACACAAGGAAATGGAGAGAGAGGATTGGGGGGATTATTAAAATGGCTATGCTTCCCCCATAGCATTGTACAGATTAAATACAAACCCTCTAAGAATACCCATGACATTCTTCAAAAAAGTGGCTCAAACACTCCTAAAATTCGTTTTGAAATTAAATGCCCATAAATAGCTAAAACAACCCTTAAAAATGAACATGGGGAGGTATCACTTTCTCCAACTTCAAATTGTATTACAAAGCAATAGATATTAAAACTTAAAACAGCATAATAATGGAATAAAGACAGAAACATCAATAAAATAGACTTGAGTATTTAGAAAATGACCCCTAGGCATACAATGAATTAAACCTTGATAAAAGGGAAACAAATACAAAATGGAACAAGGAAAACCTCTTCAACAATTGGTGTTGTAACAACTGGTCAGTCACATGCAAAAAAGCAAACTCAGACTTACGTCCAATACCATACACAATAGTCAAATTAAAATGGATTTAAGATCTTTTTTTCTTTTTTTGGGGGGGGGTCACACCCGGCAGTGCTCAGGATTACTCCTGGCTCCATGCTCAGAAATTGCTCCTGGCAGGCACAGGGGACCATATGGGGCACCGGGATTCGAACCGATGACCTTTTGCATGAAAGGCAAATGCCTTACCTCCATGCTATCTCCCGGGCCCTGGATTTAAGATCTTGATATCAAAACTGAAGCCATAAGGTATATAGAAGACAAAACAGTAAAACTACTCTATGACATTGAGACTAAAGGCATCTTCAAAGAGGAAACATCACTGTCCAAAATAGTGGAAGCAGAGATAAACAAATGGGAATACATTAATCTGAGAAGTTTCTGCACCTCAAAGGAAATAGTTACTAGGACACAAAGGCCACCCACAGAATGAGAAAAATTATTCACCCAATTCCATCAGATAAGGGATACTATCTAAGATATACAAGGTACTGACAGAACTTAACAAGAAAAAAATAATCTAACCCCCATGAAAAATAAATAAATAAAAATAAAAAATAAAGAGAAAAAAATTAAGACACTTGTTCAAAGAAGAAATACAGATGGCCAAAAGGCACATGAAAGAATGCTTCACATCACTAATCATCAGGAAGATGCAAATCAAAGCAACAATGAGGTATCAACTCACACCACAGAGATTGGCACACATCACAAAGAACAAAACAATTAGTACTGAAAGGGATAAGGGGAAAAGGAACTCTCATTCACTGTTGGTAAGAATGTCATCTAGTTCAGCCTTTATGGAAAACAATATGAATATTCCTCAAAACAACTGGAAATTGAACTCCCATATGAGCCAACAACACCACTCTTAGGGATATACCCTCAGAACAACAACAACAACAACAACAACAATAAAAACACAATACAAAAATGCCCTCTGCATATCTATCTTCATTTCAACTCTATTTACAATAGCCAGAATCTAGAAACAACTCAGATGCCCAACAACCAAAAAATGGCTAAAGAAATGATAGTTCAAATGGATTTAAAGACCTTAATATCAGGCCTGAAACCATAGTATATAGAATAACATGTAGGTAAAATACTCCATGAATTGATACTAAAGGCATCTTCAAGGAGGTAACAGCACTCTTTAAACAAGTGGAAGCAGAGATAAACAGATGGGAACATATTAAACTCAGAGGCTTCTGCTCCTCAAAGGAAATTGTGCCTAGGATACAAAAGCCATCCACAGAATGAGAGAAACTAGTCACTTAATACCCATCAGATAAGGGGTTAATATCAAAAATATACAAGGTACTGATGAGAATTTAACAAGAAAAAAAACATCTAACCCCATCAAAAATGGGGAGAAAAAATTGAACACTTTCTCAAAAAAAAAATACAAATGCCCAAAAGGCACATGAAAAAATGCTCCACATAACTAATCATCAGGGAGATGCAAATCAAAACAACTATGAGGTACCATCTCATGCTACAAAGATGGTACACATCACAAAGAATGAGAACAATAAGTGCTGGCAGGGTTGTGGAGAGAAAGGAACTGTTATTCACTGCTGGTGGGAATGCTGTCTAGTACAGCCTTTATGAAAAACAATAAGGAAATTCCTCAAAGAACTAAGTTGAGCTCCCATATGATCCACCTATACCACTTCTAGGGATATACTCTAAGAACACAAAAATATAATTCAAAAATTCCTTTCTCCCAAAATTCATTGCAGTGCTATTTACAATAGCGAGGTTCTGGAAACATCCAAGATGCCCCTCAAAAGATGAATGGCTAAAGAAACTGTGATACATATACACAATGGAATATTATGCAGCCATCAGGGAGATGAAATCATGAAAATTACCTATACATGGATGTCTATTATGCTAAGTGAAATGAGTCAGAGGAAGAGAGATAGACACGCTCATTTATGGGTTTTAAGAATAATTAAAGATTGGGGAGAGAGTGCTCGCTTCGGCAGCACATATACTAAAATTGGAACGATACAGAGAAGATTAGCATGGCCCCTGCGTAAGGATGACACGCAAAATTCGTGAAGCGTTCCATATTTAAAAAAAATAAAAATAAAAAGATTGGGGAGGGAGAGATAGCACAGCAGTAAGGCGTTTGCCTTAAGCGCAGAAGGATGGTGGTTCAAATCCTGGCATCGGTCCACCAACCTGCCATGAGCGATTTCTGAGCATGGAGCCAGGAGTAACCCCTGAGCACTGCTGGGCGTGACCCCCCCCCAAAAAAGAATATTTAAAGACATTATGCTAATAATGCCCAGAGACAATAGAGGTGAGTGCAAGAAGGATCAGCTCACAATGTAAACCTCTCCACAAGGTGTGGTGAGTGCAGTTAGGAAAATAACTACACTAACAACTAGCATGACAATGTTAATTAGTGAGAGAAGTAGAATGTCTTTCTTGAATACAGGCGAGCATAAGGGGGGGGGGCATTGGTGGTGGGAATATTGGGAACATTGCACTGGTGAAGGGGGTAGTGTTCTATTTATTACTGAAATCCAACTACAATCATATTTATAATCATGGTGCCTAAATAAGGATTTTATATAAAAAGATCATATTGTGTATCAAAATATTTTATTGACAGTAGTTTTCATATATGAGTTTCTTTGTGGCATGAAAAATGTATTTCCACTTAATTTAAGAACCAATGTACTTCATTACAATTCTAGAAAACCATATGTGGTTTTTAAAGGTAAAATAATATTAAGTTTAAAAATAAGTATATGTCATGGAGTGTTATACCTACGTGTTGTTCTTTATACCTTATGGTTTCAGGTCTGATATCAAGGTCTTTAATCTATTTGGATTTTACCTTAGTACGTGATGTTAGCTGGGGGTCTAAGTTCTCTTTTTTGCAAGTGGTTAGCCAGTTGTACCAACACCACTTGTTGAAGAGGCTTTCTTTGCTCCATTTAGGACTTCTTGCTCTTTTATCAAAGATTAGATGATTGTATGTCTGGAGAACATTCTCTGAGTACTCAAGTCTATTCCACTGATCTGAGGGTCTGTCTTTATTCCAATACCATACTGTTTTGGTAACTATAGCTTTGTAATACAGTTTAAAGTTGGGGAAAGGTGTCTTCAAGGAGGAAACTGCACTCTCCATGCAAGTGAAAGCAGAGATTAGTAGATGGGAATATATTAAGCTGAGAAGTTTCTGCACCTTGAGGGAAATAGTGCCCAGGATACAAGAGCCACTCAGTGATTGGGAGAAACGATTCACCCAATACCTTTCAGATAAGGGGCTAATATCCAAAATATACAGGGCACTGACAAAACTCTACAATAAAAAAATATCTAATCTCATCAAAAATAGGGAGAAGAAATGGACAGACACTTTGATAAAGAAGAAATACAAATGGCCAAAAGGCACATGAAAAAATGCCCCACAGCACTAATCATCAGGGAGATGCAAATCAAAACAACTATGAGGTACCACCTCACACCACAGAGATTGGCACACATCACAAAGAATGAGAACAAACAGTGTTGGCGGGGATGCGGTGAGACAGGAACTCTTATTCACTGCTGGTGGGAATGCCGTGTAGTTCAACCTTTCTGAAGAGTGATATGGGATTCCTCCAAAACTGGAAATTGAACTCCCATACGATCCAGCTATACCACTTCTAGGAATATACTCTAGGAACACAAAAATGCAATACAAAACCCCTTCCTTACACCTATTTTTATTGCAGCACTATTTACCATAGCAAGACTCTGGAAACCAAGATGCCCTTCAACAGATGAATGGCTAAAGAAACTGTGGTACATATACACAATGGGATATTATGCAGCCATCAGGAGAGATGATGTTATGAAATTTTCCTATACATGGATGTACATGGAACCTATTATGTTGAGTAAAATAAGTCAGAGAGAAAGAGAAAGACAGAGAATGGTCTCACTCATCTATGGATTTTAAGAAAAAGGAAAGACATGTCTCAATAATTTTCAGAGACGAAAGAGGAGAGGGCTGGATGTTGCAGGTGACCTCATGAACCTCACCACAAAGAGTGTTGAGTTTAGTTAGAGAAATAACTACATTGCGAACTATCCTAACAATGAGAATATATGAGAGAAATAGAAAGCCTGTCTAGAGTATAAGTGGGGGCAGGGAGAGAAGGAGGGATATTAGGGTCAGTGGTGATAGGAATGTTACACTGGTGATGGGGGTGTCATCTTATATGACTAAAACCCAACCACAATCTTATTTGTAACCAAGGTTCTTAAATAAAAAATATTTTTTAAAAAACTATAAAAAATAAGTATATGAACGCAATAAAAACTTAGAAGTAAATGCCCCCAAAAAGTTAGCTGTTGTCTAATTGCTGTCTATACTCCTATACATGGATGAATTTGGAGACTATTATACTGAGTGAAATAAGTCAGAGAGATAGTGATATAGACACAAAATAGTCTCACTCATCTGTGAAATTTAAGAAAAAAAGAATACAGCATGGTAATATTACCCAGAGACTTTAGAGATGAGGGCCAAAAGGACAAGCCCATGACATGATGTTTACCACAGAGTGGTGAGAGAGCAGTTAGAGAAACAACTACACTAATAACTATCATGCCTGTCTTAAAGACTGGCATGGATAAAGAGAGATGGGGAATACTGATGGTGAGACGGCTGCACTGGTGAAAAGGGAGTGTACATTTTATGACTGAAACCCAGCTGTGAAATGTCTGTAACCATGGTACTTAAATAAAGTTATTAATAGTAAAATAGAAAAAAAGTCTTTTTAAAGCAAAAGTCACCAATATTTTCACATTATATATAATTAATTTTAAAAATCTAGAAGAAAATAATAGGCTACCAAATTATGGGGAAATTATAATGGCATAATAAAAATGTAATGAAAATATCAGAGAAAAGGAAAAGGTGGATGAGAAGAAACATTGAAATAATAATGATCACAATTTTTCTTACTAATGTCAAACAATATATTTAGAAAACTAAGTAAATATCAAACAGGAATAATGCCCTTACACCATAATTCTAAATATAAATGTCTAACTAGAGAAAATCAAAACCATGATGGATGCAGGGATAAATACAACAATAAATTGAAAGAAGCACCTTGTGATCTCTGAGCTCCTCCAGGAGTGGCCTAAAAGACAAACAAAAACAAAAACAAAAATTGACAAAAGCCAGAAGGAAAAAATACTTCATCTAAAGAAAAATAGCTGAGACTCCAGACTCCATTTAACTTTTTTTTTTTTTTTTTTGGTTTTTGGGCCACACACAGTGACGCTCAGGGGTTACTCCTGGCTATGCGCTCAGAAGTCGCTCCTGGCAGGCACGGGGGACCATATGGGAACAGGGGGATCGAACCGTGGTCTGTCCTAGGCTAGCGCAGGCAAGGCAGCAGGCACCTTACCTCCTGCACCACCTCCCGGCTCCCATCCATTTAACTTCTTAAAAATAAGCAAGCAAGCAAAAGATAAAAAGGGAAATATTTCAAGATAGTGAGAGGGGAGGAAAATAGTTTAGTTCTATAAATCTGGGAAATTACCCATCAAAATTAAAACAGAAGTTATGAGGATTAAATAAATGAAAGAAGTTGCTGATAGTTGTGCATATAATCTCTAGAAATACAAGGAACACTCAAAAGTTTTATGCTATAAATTCTACTTATCTAATATTTTGGACTGAGGAAACTGGTGGTGGTTAGTAATTGTACATCAATAACAGATTTGAACACTACAGTAACTCAATTACTTAAAGCATGAAGAGTATTTTAATTTTTTTTTTTTTTTGGTTTTTGGGTCATACCTGGCAGTGCTCAGGGGTTACTCCTGGTTCCATGCTCAGAAATTGCTCCTGGCAGGCACGGGGGATCATATGGGGCACCGGGACTCAAACCGATGACTTTTTGCATGAAAGGCAAATGCCTTACCTCCATGCTATATCCCGGGCCCGTATTTTAATTTTTTAAAGAAGTTTCTTTGCCTTTGGTTCTTTAATATACACATAGTATGCACACCTAGATATGAATAAGTTTAAATAACACCTACTGAATGTATTTTAATCCTCTCATTTTATTTCTATGTATGATCGAATAAAATCCCTAAGTGCTTAAATTGATAGTTAACACTTTATAATTGAGTAGCAATTAAAATTATTAAAATGTGTTTTAAATGCTTCATTTTATGTTTTATGAAGCAGGCAATGTTATTGTATCATATTTTGATTCAAGGATTCTATTCAGTGTCACTATATTTTAACACTGAAAGGCAAAGGCTGGCTTGACAGTGCAAAATTTTAAGGCTGAAGTTGTCCACTCTAAAGTTTTGACTCTTAAACATTACAGTATCAAAATTTTTGCAAAATTTTCCCTTTGGAAGGGTATGGGTGGTGTATGGGCCACACCCAGTATAAGTCAGAGGCTATTCTCAGGATTGAGCACTTAAGGGGTTCAGGGAAACTTTACCTAAGGCCAGAGTCAACCACTGATAGTCACATTCAAGATAAATGTCTTACCTCTGTATTCATTCCCCTGCCTTCCCTTTTCTGATCCTAGAGGCAAGTATTATGAAAAAGCCCAGAATTTCATTATACATAAATTTATTTGTCTTTATAGTCAATAATTTTGGGGGGGTTGGGACCATACCCAGTGATGCTCAGGGGTTACTCTTGGCTATGAGCTCAGAAATCTCTCCTGGTTTGAGGGGACCATATGTGACGCCGGAGGATTGAACTGAGGTCCATCCTAGGTTAGCATGCATAAGATAGATGCCTTACCGCTTGCGCCACCACTCAGGCTCATATAGTCAATAATTTTTTGTGGAGAATTATATATATAAAAAAGCTTTCCTATAGAATTAATTAAAAAATGACCTTTATTGTTTATTGTCCTCTCATTTCAGGAACAGTCACACCCATTCGTTTTAAAACAAACATATTTTTCTTTCTGAATAAAACTTCCATAATGCACTAACTAATTCATTAGGGTAGAAGTCATGAGTGCTATTATTTCCTGATATGTAACCCTTTATATATACCCATGATGTTTCCTAGTTTCTACAAGTAAAGCTAACGATCTTGTTGGCCTGAGCTCATTTGTAGAAGCAAATATGCTTGGTTCAGGTTTAAAAAGTGACTGAGCAGTCTAGAAAATGTTTGAACTGATGGGGTTATTTTTGTATTTTAATATCTTTATTTAAACCATTGTGTTTTTAAAAAGTTATTCATAATTGAGTTTTAGACATTAGGTTACATCCAATGCTCAGGGATTACTTCTCAATCTTACTCAGGAGAGAACAGGGATGCTGATAATAAAAACTGACTCTGCTGCATACAAGGCAAGGACTCCCCTACCTGCTGTACTCTGGTCCTGAACTGATGTTCTATTTGCTTCTGTGAAGCTTTCTCCATATCAGACTCCTCTCAGAAACAATCTGCTGAATTATAAATAATTAATTCACAAAAACAAATTTTTCTTCGGGATTCTTTGGCCATTATAAAGTTAGCCCTGTTATTTGACCTTCAATTATTAAATTGAGATGGCAAGAACTGGTGGATGGAGTGGAAAGAAGAAAGAATAGATTGGAAGTGGCATAAGAACAGTGATGGAGAATCTTAGGCATATTGGTGATGGTAAAGGTGTAGTAATATTGCACCTCAAAACCATGAACACTGACACAATTGATACTATGCCACCTTTGCTCCAATAAAAAACTTTAAAAAAGATTAGCTTTGAGAAAAAATATATATATCAAACTTAATATAGAAAACTGTAGTGATTTTGAGACTAATACTAAAGAAACGAAGATTACTATTGTAAATTTACCCCTTTCATTCCTGTATATATTATTCTGCAAACTTAGTTTTATATTGGGAAGATTGACTAGGATTCAATCTACTTACATAACCAGTTTTGAATTTATGCACTACCTAGTCTTACATAAAGCCTAGTGCATACTTGTCAAATGAGGGAAACCTAATTTCAAACAAAGCTATGAATACCAGTTATTAAAACAGTAAGCACTGACTCATTGAGCATAGTAACAAAAGTATTAATGCCCCAGGGCCAGAGCAATGGTGCAATGGTAGTCTTGCATGCGCTGACATAGGACTGACCACAGTTCAATCCCCTGGCATCACATGTGGTCCCCCAAGCCAGGAACGATTTTTGAGTGCATAGTTCAGAGTAACCCCTGAATGTCACTGTGTGTGACCCAAAAACCAAGAAATAAGTAAATAAATAAATAAAAATAAAATAAAGTTTTAATGTCCTAAAGTAGTGCTTAGCCACTGCCTTGGAATTTTGCTTATTTCAGCTATAACATTTCCATTTAACTTATCAATCCAGTCTATCTCTTGGCCACTTAGGAATCTTTCCAAATAATGGAAAATAAAAACATCAACTGCACATGACTTAAAGAAGTACATCGTACATCAATAATAACATTTCTCTCTTCCTTTTTTTTTAGTTTCAGAAGACATATAACAGTCATAATTATTATGGCAGAGAAAATAGTTCTAGGTGGCAGAGTGAAAATTGCAGATGTACAGCATCACTTAGACATTGTTTATTGTCTGTTTCCACAGGAATGTGCTATTTATTAATTCCTTAGGTGCCATTAATCACTTTCCAAGATGTATTTCTATGTCACATCAATTCCTCCCAAGTCTTCCTAATGTATCTTTACTCTGCAAATTCACTTCAAAAATCATTGTGTTCACATATTTTCTTAGAAAAAAAGCAAATAATGTGAGTATTCAATTCCTCTATAAAATATAGCAATGTATAAAATCTTAAATCTAAAGCAGAACAATTAATGTGTATTATATCTAAAGCACATTGGTTTAGTATTATATTTTGAAGGGAAAATTCTATTAAAAATGAAAGATTCAGAGGCCCGGAGAAATAGCACAGCGGCGTTTGCCTTGCAAGCAGCCAATCCAGGACCAAAGGTGGTTGGTTCGAATCCTGGTGTCCCATAAGGTCCCCCGTGCCTGTCAGGAGCTATTTCTGAGCAGACAGCCAGGAGTAACCCCAGAGTACTGCTGGGTGTGGCCCCCAAAAACCAAAAATAAATAAATAAAGATTCAGAAACAGCTGTTTGAGGATTAGATTACTGACATTTTTCATAGAATTTTTTTTTCATGAGCACAGTTGTGATCTAAAGCTACATTAAAAGCTCTTCCTTTCTTTGGGAGGTTATGACATTACCCCAGGAATCAAAGGACAGTTTGCCATGCCTTTTCTCTAGTCTTGCTTTAAGATTAAACACAAAGTATATTTTTGGACATAAAGAGGTGTGCTATTTTAAAATCAGTGAGAATTAATTTTCAAACTCACCACAACTCATTGACATTTACAGACAATGACAGATGCTAACTTGTAATAAATTTGAAAGCATAAATCCCTTCTCATTGCCTTGAACCTAATCTGAACTTTCCTTTTGCTGCCCTCTGTTTAAGCCATAACTTCTCAATATTTAGTGTAATTCAATAGGTTGATTTACTAGAAATTTTTTAACTGGAATTAGCTGAGATACATCAGGACTATCTCTTTTAACAGCTTTATTGCAATATAAATCATAAAACTCACCTATTAGATAATTAATTTTTTTCTTATAGTCATAGAGTTGTGCAAACATTCCTACAACCTAATTCTGAGTACTTTTATTCTTCCCAAAATAAATCCCATACCATTCAGAATCATATTTGTATCCCCTTTCTCTTTATAATGTTTGCTTCTAGTCATTTTCTATTCCAGACATTTTATATAGAAATGATGTAATTGTGATATTTAGTGATCGACTTTTTTACTTAAATGTTTTCAAGGTTTATCTATGTAAAAACATGAAAAACTATTTTTGTTCTTTTGGACTAAATAATATTTAATTTTATAAATGTACTCTATATACATATACTCTATCCTCTTATAAAGCAATAAAAATTCAATTGTGTACTTATTATAGACTATATTTAAATTCTCTATTTCTTTTGAGTCATCTTTACATATTTTTAGGAATTTGACATATTCTCAAAATGGTTTAATCTGCTGGCAGAGTTGATCACAATTATTTACTTATTTTGATTCCATTAATCTGAACGTATTTTCTCCTTTTCTTTGTCATTTGTCCTTAGGTTATTTGGGGTTATAATATTTAATTTTAATACATTTTGTTCTCCAACTTTTTATTTTGTTATTGATTTCAATGTAATTCTATTGCATTGACAAAATAAACTTTGGTTTCTATATTGTTAAACTTGTTAATATTTATATTTGGGATTTTGAACCACACCTGGAAATGCTCCTTGCTTTTTGCTCAGAGATCTGTGGTCTGGTGGGGCTCTGAGAACAATATAAGGTGCTAAAGATTGAGTACTAAGCAAATATCTGCAATGCTTTCTCTCTGACCCTTGTTGACACTTTAAAAAGTACTGCCTATGATCTATCCTCTAAAATGTTCTATGTTTACCTTCAACTAGCATGACAACGTTAAAGAACGAGAGAAGTAGAATGCCTGTCGCGAATACAGGCAGGGGTGGGGGAGGGAGGCATTGGTGGTGGAAATGTTGCACTGGTGAAGGGGGGTATTCTGTTTATGACTGAAACCCAACAACAATCATACTTGTAATCATGGTGCCTAAATAAAGAATTAAAAAAAGAGAAGTGGCATCCTATCAATGATTGTTACTTCTCATTCATTTAAAGTGATTTGGAGAGATTTTGTTTGTTTTGGGGTGGGGGACATGCCTTCTGGTGCTTAAAGTTTGCTCCTGAATCTGTGCTCAGGGCCAGTACTAAGGGTGTTCAGGCCACAATATACGTTGCCCCACTAATTGTCTCTACTCTCTCAGGGTTTACTGAAAGTGCTTTAAAGTCCTCTTCTTGTTGATGTCTTAGTGCTGCTCTATTACTTAATTTGAGCTAATTGTCTCTCATGTTTGCCTATTTCATTCTATAAGATTTTGCTTTATGAATTTGGGCTTTATTGTAAGATGCCTCAATGTTTATAATCCTTATCATTTCTTTTTTTTTTTTGTCTTGTTTTTGTTTTTTGGTCACACCCGGCAGCACTCAGGGTTACTCCTAGCTCTATGCTCAGAAATCACTCCTGGCAGACTCAGGGGGACCATATGGGATGCTAGGATTCGAACCACCATTCTTCTGCATGCAAGGCAAACTCCTTACCTCTATGCTATCTCTCCGGCCCCTCCTTATCATTTCTTGACAGATTAACCTTTTGAATCATCAAATAGCCTTTATCTACAGAAGCATTTTCTTTGTTTAAAACTATTTTGTCTTATATTAATCTAGCCACTCCTGCTCTTGGGGAGTTGCTATTTGTTAAGTATAAAATTTTCCAGTTTTTAAATTTTCAATTAATCTTTTTCTTTGAACCTAATATGTATCTGTTGTGTACACATTGCAGTGGGTTTTTGTTTTTATTTAGCCTGACAATCCTTGACAGAAGTGTTTGAAACAATCAAGTTTGGTGCCTAGGTGATAATTCAAAGACTGTATCATATGCCTTCCATGTGGAAAGTCCAGGTTTGATCTCCATCACCTCATAACCCCCAACACCTCAAAAAAAGCTCCTACACCATACAAGCTGGTTCAAAAACAAACCCAAAACTCAAGAAAATAAAAGCAAATCAGCCATGCTAAATGTGGTCATTGATAAGATGAGGGTTTATGGTTACTTTTGCTTTTTATATGTTCATGTATTTGGATTCTTTGTTTTTCTCTTTACTGTTTCCACATTAGGTATATATTTTATGATGTAATATTTTACTTAATAATTAAGTTTTGGAAAATAATTTAGTTCTGGAGTTTAAGATATACATCTTTTGGAGGGAGTCCCTAACAATTCTTAGCCAGTCAGATAAATTCTGTTGAACAAGAGGGGAGAATGCAGTGTTTTTAGGACTGCTTGCATTCGTTGTGTAAGTGCTTTATGATCTCCAGGGCCACAAATAGCGATGTTCATGATGCTGCATGCTGCCAGAGGTCCAACAGTGGACCAGGAAATAGAAGACGCATGTCAGAATACCTGCACTATCTCTGTAGCCTCCAAATGAATATTTTAACAAAATTAGTTCATATTTATACTAACTTATTACTAGAGACACATGTAGTAGTTTTATTTCCATAAAGCTCTCTCTTCTCTGTTTTTCATATTTTTGTATGTTTCTACAAATGATAGACATCCAATAATGCAATGTTTTTAACTATTACTTTATATAATCATTTTGTGCTGCTCAATAAAAAGAGAAAAGAAAGAACAATAAGGAGACAGCAATAAAGTTTGGTGTTTTGAAATTTAGAGACCATTTTCTTTAAATTGAAAGTTTATGACAGTTCTGAATAAAGCAAGTCTAATCGATATAGTTTTCAATAGTGTTGTGCACTTTGTGTCTCTGTGACACATTTCATTAAGGGATACTTACATGTTTACTTTGGGGGGATACATCTGGCAGTGCTCAGGAGCTACTACTGGCACAATGGTTGTGGCCATCTTGGTGTAGGTATCATTATTTAGGATTTCACATGAGTTTATTGGGCTTATAATGGCGATGAATTATTGTATTACATTGGAAATACTCCACCATTTAATTGAATGTTTGTTTCCTTTTTCTATTAATCATAATTTGGGAAATTTCATTTTATCAGTATTTTAACTCATTATTGCTCCTTTTTTGGTTCTGTTCTTCACTTTGCATTTTGGGGAGGATGTGAATGCAACACTGTTATTTCTCAGCAGTTAGCCCTGGCTGTGTTTGTAGAGCACTATGGACAGTGCTTAGGAGAGCATATGTGCTGTTGAGGATTTAAACCAGGTTGGGCATTTGCAAGGCAAAGACAACTTTTAAATATTCTCTAGCCCAATAATTCATTTTATACAAACTCCAGTTCACTGAGTATTTCTGTCAGTTCATTTCTATTATTGAATTCTTCTTGTGAATATTTAACTTTGATTCTTAAATATTCCATTACCAGACATTCCATCTGGTGATTTTATAATTT
>PVKC010013200.1:9268-23222 GCA_004027635.1 Crocidura indochinensis
CCCTGAATTAATTTGTTCTTAAATGTGTTCTTCCCTTTCACTAAGTCATTTTTCCATTCAATATGCCTTTTATAAAAATATTAAATCACTTTATGAGACTTGCTTGAGTCTAGTTCCACCTCATCTTGCATGCATAAAATTTAGTTCTTGTCCACTCTTTTTTATCAGCCTGAAAGAATTTTATCTCCTCTTACTTCATATGATATTTCTAGTCATTTCATTAGTTAGCTTAGAATTAATTTTAGAAACAAACATGTGAATATGACAATGGGATAAAGAGATAGGAGTGTTTCTAGGGTCCCAGACAAAATAAGTGATTTCTGGGGAACACTTAATTAAAGAGAAGGACAAAAGACCACAGGGTCTTTCTGGCCAGAAACAAGCAGTCAGATTCAACCCAAGTCCTCAACTCACCTTCATTATCAACAACTCAACAGAATCAGTTTCGCTTTGTGGATTTGCCCTGCTTAATGCTCTGTGATTGAAGCGTTTTGGGCAGGAACTGTCTTGCTGGAGAAACCTGCAGTTTCATATCATCTACCTCAGGTCCATGCAATGAGACAGTATTCCCTAGCCACCCAAGGCCCTTCTGGGAATGAAACAGGCAAAACAGTTGAACTTCTACTCCAACGGTAGGGCTGATATTTGTTTTTCATCTCTGGCAACTTCATACATTGTGCTCAATTGGGTTGGCTTTCCTAGAACTAAAGTATCATATGTAGCAACAGTCCCTAGTTTCTGTTGAATGGAATATGCAGGTGTGAGCCACTGTTGGTACCCACTAATGTCAATACATTTTAAATAGACTTGCTGGCTCTAATGTTGTGGGGTTGAATTTATATTTAATCTTCAGTTCATTGTGTCTCATATGCAATATACTCACCTAGTCTACTTGGTAACATCCCTAAGTCTCTGAAATTTGTTTTTCCAACACTTTTTCAAGATTTCAACTACTTGAAAATTCCTTTCTTCTTTCCTTTTGAATGAATAATAGCTACACATTTTATTTTTTAAGGGGCTGCTACCAAAATAGTTTTAGAGGATACTAGAGACTGAACTAGATGCTGGAAAAACTAGGTAACTCCAGAAAAGATATCAATGAGTTTTTGTCTCTTCCTTCCCTCCCATCATTGTCTATGCCCTGATCACATAGATAAAATGCTAAAATGCCATTTAAAAGGCTACAAGACAGCACAAGAGATGACCTGAGAATGCTGTAAACTTTATTAGTGTCGGGACCAAATTAGAATTCATTTGAAGGTCACCAGTTGGAGTTGCTTTATTACATTTTTCATGAGCTAACTCCTAAGAAGAGCATATTTTCTGGTGGAAGAGTAAGTTTGGTTTATAATTTGTCAGAGAAATCAAATTTATGGCCTGACCAGGTTCTCACACCATGCGCCTGGAAAGGGCAGGCTGACACCTTCAGTTTCCTTGCTTATGACTTTTTCTTTCAGAACCACGTTCTCAATGGCTCATACAGAAAATAAAGGACCCTCTAGGCCAAAAGAACCATGCAGCCAGGTTCATTGTCTATTACTGATATGAAAGCACAGGTGTCTCTGAGATGTGTCACTTAGAAATAAGGATTCTTTCAAGTTTAGGCCCTCAAGGCTTTGTAGACTGAGAGAAATCTTTAGTGCTTTCCTAACCATTTTAAAGAATGAAGAGTGAGGCTGAAGAGCTAATGTAGGAGACAAGGTACTTTCTTTGCACATAGCTGACCAGGTTCAATGCCCAGCACTCTATAGTCCTCTGAAGCTCAATACAAGTGATCCCTTGAAACAATGCTAGAAGTAAGCCTGAACATTGCTGGGTATGGTTGTCCCTAAGTTAACAAATTAACAAATTTTGCATCTGAGTCTTACTCAGAATTGATATTTGGGCTATAGTAATATATCCAGCTGAAAAACATGTCTATAAAATAGGGCACTTGTTTAATTTAAGAGCAGCTGATCTGAAGAAAAAGTTCCACTTTTCTTCAGACGAGCCACCTACTTCTCTTCCCATAAAGCCTTGGGTTCAAGACAATCATTATCTCAGGACATAAAATTTATTTTGTTTAGTGTCTTTGAAATCCATGACTCTGTGGAAGTACTTTTGTTTGTTTGTTCTAGGAATGAGTTGGATGTTCATTTGGTTATTTGACCAAACTGAAAAGGACCCAAATAAGTAGGTGGTAATTTTCTCCTCTTCTGACAATAGCAAATTTTCCCATTGCTTCCAAAGTGGAAATAGCGTGGACAAGCTCACACTTATGTTTCACAAAGTACTCCAGGTTTCTGAAGTATTTTTGGAAGCAGGTCATTGATTCAGAGAAGATGCAAAGCAAAATAGTTAACTCTTGCCTAAGATAACAGCAGTGACAGTAACAAAGGAACCTCTATATTATTTGTGTATTGGAGTCTGGCCTAGTTCTTAGCATTGCCATCAAATATGAAAATATGAGAAAACACCTAAAACTTAAGCTATTCTTGAGTTAAAGGGTTTTTTTGTTTGTTTTGGTTTGGTTTGGTTTGGTTTTTGGGCCACACCTGGTAACGCTCAGGGGTTACTCCTGGCTATTCGCTCAGAAGTCGCTCCTGGCAGGCACAGGGACCATATGGGGAACCTGGGGATCGAACCGCAGTCCGTCCTAGGTTAGCGCAGGCAAGGCAGGCACCTTACCTCCAGCGCCACCGCCCGGCCCCCTTGAGTTAAAGTTTTATGAGTAGAACTTAAGTTATATCTGACACATCGGTGATGATAGTGTATCCACATTTCCATTTCTATGCAAAGTCAAAATCACTCTTGTTTGAAATCTGCACAAAGATGCATTTAACTCACTTAAGGGCCAATAAATAACAACTGATTCGGGTGTTCAAACCTTAGAAGAAAAATATAGCATTATTACAAAAGGATAAACACAATACATCTGGCTATATCCCACCCAGACATTGTAATGTGAATTCCTATTCTCAAAGTATGGTACAGAAGGGCCAATAAGAGTTACCACTGAGCACTGTCCCCATGACTGATGGTACAGCTGGAAGTTTTGTCTTTCCACCCTCTGGAAAGATCATCTATTTTTGCCAGCCAGAATCTCAACCTTTGGCAACCACCCATCTGTTTTCTGTATTTATGAGGCAGTTTTTATTTGATCACTTGCCTTGAGATTCAATATAGAAGTGAGATTATATAGTCCTTGTGTTTCTCTACCTTATTTTTCTGAGTTTAATGCTCCAGGTTCATCCAGGTGGTTAAAATCACAACAATTCCATTGTATGTTCAAATAAAATACCCCTAAGTTTGTAGACATATATCTCACATCACCTTTCAACATTTATTTCTAAATGGACACTGAGCTTGGATCCTTCTCTTGACTATATAAATCAAGGCTGTAGGAGTGGAGTGATTTTTCCGTTTTTCTTACTAATATTTTACTTTGTGGGAGAAGAATTTTGAACCACACCTGGTGGTGCTCCTTGCTAGGTTCTCAGCAATTTAATCAATGCCAGCAAGTACCTTAATCCTATTATTATCTTCTAGCCCAGAGATATTCTTAATTCTTTGTTTATTTTCTTCTACTCATTTTCTTTTTTCCTTTTATTAAACATCTGACTATCTCTAAACTGAAGTTTTTCAGAGATGTAACAATATAAGTTACTTTAAGGAATACAAGATTATCTTAGTCTGAGAGACACCCCCCTTTCTGAGAGAAAAGTCTCCTGGGGGTATAAGAATGAGATTTATAGACACTGAAAATGAAACATGAGGTGGACTGGAGATACAGACATTACTGAGTCCCCATAACAAGATTTGGGTTGTATCTCAGATTCCAGAACACTCCTCACCCCTTAGCTAGCTGCATGTTCGTATGGTAAAAATTTCTTTGTGTTTACCAATCTCAAATGTCCCAGACCTCCTCGCCCATCATGTTCATCCATGGCCCTGTCACCATGTTGATTCTGCTTTCTGTTAAATCACCCAAACAATTCATTTGGGCAGAGCCAAGCAATGCAGTGGCTTCATTTTCTATGGTTTTCACAGTCTGACTTCCCTGGAACATGACCTGAGAACTCTGGTCCTCAGAGACACAGCAAATGGCAATCTTGCCCCAAATGGGTGGACATTGGTTAAAGTTTTGATTGTCGCCTAATAAATCTACCACACTAATGTGCCAGACAGTCAACATGCTCCTGATATGGTGTATATAATACTCACTTGTATAGCATAAATGACATTCTGACAGGCCTTTCCCCACACAGTTTTCTCGCCTCCTATATCTGTCATCTTGTGAAAGAGGATTTGGAGAGATCTATTTTGATATTACTTTATTTCGAGTGGAATGAAATGATTGCTTGCATGTCACCGACCCCCAGTGGTCCTAGAAAAGTTGACATTTAAATAGCATGTCATGATATGGTAGACATTTTTCCCCTCACTCAGAGTTCCAGGGTGGTTGAAAAGACAGTAAAACTGGATGAAACTGCAAGAATGGCGTAAGGATGATTTTCAGAAATGACAGTCTGTCCCTGCTGAACTGGAAGCTAGAACCCACTATTTCTTACTTGAAAGCCTCAACCCAGCTGTCCTTCAACTCTGCATGCTCGAGTCTTCCTCACACCTTCAGCTCTTCAACACATTTCCAGGAGAAAGGGAGATAGATTCACCACTGACTATCTGAAAGCCTATTTGTAATTGACTTTTTCAAGTACATGTGCCCATTGGCATATTCTCTTGAGATGAACAAAAGTAGCAGGCAAAGCCTGCCCACACCCAGATCATTTTAAAGGACATATTTCTCGTGTGAGCTGCAAACTTGATCCTGGGAGCCATGGCTAAATTGTTATTCTTATTTTACCGTCCTTCTCTGAATGGGAAAAAAGGACCAAAGTTCACCTTGTCAACTTTTAATGCTGTTGGGTTTTAAAAAATACACACACGGGCGCATTGATGTTAAAAAAATATTTTACTTGAAAACTTTTTTGCATGAATGGGATAACTATATATTTCTTCAGAGCCAGTCATTTATTATTCATGAAATCAGAACACAAATAGACTGTCAGAATATAGCCAAAGGGTTGAATTTAGACTAAGAGGCTTGCTGTTTCCAAGTAAAGTGCTATAAAAAAATCAAGATTATAATAATGGGGGGTAGATATGGAGTTTTTTCCCAGGAAATATCCCCCAAGTTTCAGAAAGCATTAATCATTGTATTCATTTCTATTTTTGAAGCTCCAGGCAGTATTTTGGATTTCTTTGTTCTCCACTGAATGGTCAAATTATATTCTGATGACATGTATTGCATTGTACATTACAAATCTTTATTGAATTCTCACAAAATGCTTCTGTAAAAATGCTTTGGGTATTGCTGAGCACTTTTTTGTGTTACTTGCAAAAGCAACTATATAAATTTATAAGTTATTCTTTACAAACCTGTCTTAAGGATATAAAAAGTATATGCTCCGAAGTAATTTTCAGTGTTTGGAGTGCAAGTAACAGAAGGTTAGCCTAGCAACCAGCAAGAGTAGGATCATACTTAAATAATGGACATGTAGGATGCCATATTAATCATTTAATTAGGAATGTGTTTCTGTGTTAGGAAATTATTCTTCATTTTATGAAGTACCTGTAATGAAGATTATTTTGGAAATTAAACCTCACCTTTGCATTCAACCAGACTTCCTGGTGTCCAGATTAATTACCAAGCAAGGATACAGCATTCCCAGCAGAGGAACTCTTTAGAGGAATGAGTTTGATTGCTAAGAAATTTGAAGACGATATCATTGTTCATGCAGAAAATCAGGTCTTCTATCACTTCTGAATTCCCTAGAGAATTGTCAACTCAAAATCCTGACATTATTTTAAGCCGATTTGGAGCCATTTGAAGATAATGTACACCTGACTGAACTCAGGAAGCCTTCAGTGCAGCACAGTAATTTCCAAACCTAACTCTGGGTGTGTCTAAAGCAAAATAATTGAAACAAATTTAAAAATATGTGAGGGGGAGCGAGCGAGAAGACATATCTGTTTATGAAAGAAACAAATATGTGATAAAGGAACAAATATGTGAAGTTTGTGTTCAAAGGAGAACACACTGTGCCCAAATTTCATTGCCAAAGAAAATCAGGCAAAAAAAAACTTCTCCAAAAATAATTGAGTAACAACAACAACAACAAAACAACTTTGGTTTTACGATACAGTGTGTGCTAATATATTACACTTGACTGCATCATCATCCTGGAAAATATCACTTATTGGATTACTATGCAAGGGCAAAGCTTTCTTTAACCTCACTGATAATTATTTAGGGAAGTGGACATTAACCTCTATTTAATAATAATCACTTATTCAAGAAAATATGTCACCATTTGAGTGCTGAAATGTGAATGAATCCAAGTTTAGTTATGGAACTTGTACCTTGATAGCAGAGTGAGAAGCAACTCAAGAGTTGTGATGAAAAGGACTTGGAGAGTGAAAATTAAACAGGTTTTCCAATACAGATTAGAATATTTTCTGGACAAATTCATGTGGAATTCTACCTTGTGTTTTAGACACGGGTCCAACAAACTTTGGTGCGGGTGTAGGGGGGTGGCTGTAGAGAATTATATGAGGATTAAGCATTGTTCTAGGCTCTAAAGACCAAGCCAATTGAAGGCTTTCCAGGAAAGATAGACATATAATAATCTACCCCTTTGTGAGATATAAGAAAAATAAAAGTGTGATAATAATATCCAGAAACAATACTATGAACCCCATTAGGACCAGTCCTTGGTAGGAAGCTTGCCACAAAGAGCCAGGATTGCTGTTATGGTAGAGAAGGGTTGACTGTCCAATAGTGATAGTTGGAAATGATCACTCTGGATAAAAACAAGATGCTGAACAGGTAAAAATAATATGTATGTTACCCCTTCATTAACTATAGTGCAAAGACCAGTGCAAAAAGGGAAAAGAGAAAGAGAGAGGAGAAAGAAAGAAAAAGAAAGAAAGAAAGAAAGAAAGAAAGAAAGAAAGAAAGAAAGAAAGAAAGAAAGAAAGAAAGAAAGAAAGAAAGAAAGAAAGAAAGAAAGAAAGAAAGAAAGAAAGAAAGAAAAAAGAAAGAAGAGAAAGAAGAGAGGGAGAGAGAGAAGTAAAATGTCTGTAATGGGGAGAGGGTGGGAGGGAAAATGGGAACTTTGTTGGCAGGAAACCTGCACTGGTGAACGGTGCTGTAGATTGTATGACTGAAACTCAATCATGAGCAATTTTATATACAGGGTGACTAAATAAAGTAATAAAACAAAAATAGTAGCAAAGTATTATGCATGGAATGAGTACTAAAACACCTCCTTTGTTAGACATGGTATTGAATTCTAAATAGATCTAGTCATGTCTGACAGATCTAAGATGTATACCTGAGGAAGAGAACACCCCCTTTCAGGAGAAACAAAACATTCTAAAGTAACTAGAGGTGGTACTTGGGGGAATCGTGGAGTATCAGGGACCAATTCTGGACTTTTTACATGCACCCTGTTTGCAGTCAACCCATATGTTACCTTCCAGGCCAACTAAGGGGAAATAATATACTCTAAGGGGGATGTCAAAGAGATATTTCCATGGATAGGGCACTTGCCTTCCAAGCTGCCAACATGGGTTCTACCCTCAACACTCCCTCTAGTTTCCCAAGCACTGCCAGGAGTAATTCCTGAATGCAGAGCTGTGAGTCACTCCTGAACAACACTGGGTGTGGCCCAAAAACAACAGCAAAAATATTTAAGTGGTGGACTTAGATATTATGATTCAGGGAATGCTCTAATCTGTATGTTTGTATGGATTATGTGCCAAGTATCATGTACAACTTGCATCTGATAATATAGCTATGGGGCACATTATATGTGCTTTAGCATATCTTGGGGGCTTATGGTGGAAAAAGAGGGGAGAAGGGTCAGGGTTTGAGTCTGCTAGACATCATATTGTGAAGAAGTGTTTTTTATTAAAAAAAATTAAAGGAGGTCACAAGAGATGTTCCCAGAAATACATTTTATGGTCAAATGAACTTGGGAAATAGAATGTGACACGTTTCCTTTTGAAAATTCACCAGATATGTTTATATATTAAAGTGCTAAAAGGAGAAAAAGGAATGTGCTTTAGTGATTGTTCAACATTTTGTCATTCACAGTAAAGAAAATCTAGATTGCTTTAACTTCTGCCTATATCCACCGATCTAATTAAACATGCCATCACTTAGTCCATGATACTCATTTTCTCTTTTTTTATGAAGCTAGGTTTTATATAGTTGACAGTCAAAAACTTGGATAAATGTGATTTGCAAGTTTATTTGGTTGGGTTACTAACACTTTCTACAATATAAAAAAAAAAACGATCTTGATAGATCTGTTGGCCAAGATTCAAGATTATAGAAAAAAGTGTCCATAATCTCATATGGATTAGAACCCTAAGAACTAATGACTTGGCTCATTCTTCATCACTTTCTGGGAGTCGGAGAGCATGGGCATGTTTGGTCTGCAGAAATCCCCTATGCACACCCAGACACTCTCTTTTGGGGATCAAATAAAGGTTTGAGCCCAGATCTACATTTCCCTTACTCTTTTCTCTGTATCACTTATGCTATTTCTCTGTCACAAAGCATATCGTCTTTTCTTATCAAGAGCCTGATTGTAAAATGCTTTAGACTTTTCAAGCCATGGAGTCTAGGAGCATCTTCCAAGCTGTTGTGAGAAAACAGTCAGAGACAACCCATGAAGGGATTGCAGTGACTGTCTAGTGATGTGGTGTCTGTCAACAGAGGCAGGAAGGAGCCACAGATGAATCACACATGAAGAGACACTTTCACTTCTTACAGAGCTGGTCTTGTACTCAATGCACTAAATCCTGCCATACTATGTTTGCTCATGGCTGTAACTGGCCTTGAGAGGAAGCAGAGTTTCCATGTCTCTTTCTTGACTTGTCTAGGATACAGTCTATTCTTTTCAAACAGATCAAGTTTGGCAAATCCAGGCCAGTGATGTTTATCCCTTTTTGAACTATGGCTTCCTTCTAAACTTGAAAGAACTTGAATATCTGAACCAAAAGTTCTTCAATGAATCATTCCTGGTTCTTTTGTGGTTTTAAACACAATAATTATATCAAAGAATTATCCAGAACATAATGATATTATACTTCAATAAACCAACCTTAATGGCAAACTGAGATAGAGCTATGGTTCAGTGGGAAGACTTACACCTTGCATGATGAGGTCCTCCTGGGTTCTATCCCCAGTCCTGCAGAAAAGAAAAGAAAAGTAAAGAAAGGAAAGATGAACATAATACTGAAGAATTAACAAGCTCTGTTAATATTATTTGGCATTTCCAATTTGGAGTAGTTGTATTTATTTTTCCTTTTTGGAAAGTTGAGTGATTTGAGACTCCCACTTCACAGGTGGTCAACAAAATTGGGACATAAACTCAGGAGTCTTGAAGTTTCAAATTATGCACCCTTTTTCTTATAGTTTAAGAGGCAGTAGTCTAAAAAAATGATGAGAATGGAAACTAGAACAATACAAAAAACAAGGAAAGTCCTTCCCACTTCATCAGTCATTGATTCTACTAATAAAAAGATATTTTAAGAATCTAGAGTCATTTCTCCTCTGTCCTGGAGAAATCAAGAAACAGAGATTGCAAAAATATCTCTTATTGCTTTCTAGAAAGTCTATTGATTGACTTAGAGCAAATGCTTGGTCCTCCTGAAGGGCCCTTTGTGTGACCTGAGGGAATAAAGGTCAGGAATCAAGGCCTAAAATGATGGAGCTTGGGAAATGCTGAGAACTTGGCTGAACAGGGCCACGTTTCCCTATCAAGACCTTTAATATCGGAATTTTTTTAGCATTCTCACTATATCATCCAGCCAACAGAATTTCTATGTATTCTCATCCTCATTGCCCCTTATTCTACTACTCTGGAAGATGCAGTAAGTGAGAGCCTACTGGTTTACTGTTCTATTTCCTACACGTTGGGCCTGAGCCAAAGCAGAGCATCACATCCCAGGAGAGGAGGAAGTAAGAATGAGAAAGGAGGAGACAAAAGATGGACTGTCAGGAAGACCCACAAGAGATACCAGCATTAGTCATTGTCTTGGAAATATCTCGCTATTTCTGTTGATTATATCTCGATTTCATTCCAGCCCATTTGATAAACAAGAGGACTTTATCTAAATCAAATTCCCTTGAATTCTTCCAGTGTTTGCAGCTTGACCCTGGTTCTAGTCATGAACGATGAAGACCAAACTATTGTTTCCCAGGGAACCAGTAACATCTTGAGCAAAAGGGCATTTTCATGGAGATCATTTGGTTAGGCTCCCCTGAGCTCAGGCTCTCTGCCTCATTTGCTGCAAACACAAATGTCAGATGAGCTAACAGTATTGGTCTCCTAAGAATTAACAGGACTATTGAATTCTCTGTATTTCCCCATGAAATGGGAAGGGTGAGCTGACTCCAAGCCCTTTAGAGGTATCACTGCCTGCATCTGTACTACTCACTGGGTGCTTTTATCTCAGTGTCCAGGGCCTAGAACTGCTGCCCATACATGCTCATACTCTTGCCTCTGGATCTTCCCATTGGCTGACATTTTATCTGAGTCAGGTTCTCCAATGTTCTGTTGTCACAGAGACAATCTGCCTTAGCAGTTTGTGTTTTCCATTAAGCAACATTCATCCCATCCATCTCCCCTTGCATCTGGGCACATTGGTGTAAGAACAGACTTAGGCATTTGAGAGAGATTGGCTCTGCCATATTCAACTCAGTGCCTTTGGTCAAGTAGCCTGAGAACCCAAAGTCCCCTTTTCAAATCAGCACAGCAGGTATGCTAATCACTGGCCATTCTCCACCCTGCTAGCAAAGGACCAAGTACCCAGCCTGAAGCTGGAGTTTAGCTCATGCTCACTGAGGGGCAAAAGCCAAGGCAGCAGACCGGGCACAGAACAGGGATAGCTAAGGATCATATGGAGAGGTGGAATGCATTCCTCCTTTCCCCCATGTTTTTAAATCTTTTTATTGAATCACAGTGAAATACAAAGTTTCAAAGTTGTTGATGATTAAGTTTCAGCCATACAATGTTCCAACATCCACTCTACCCTCTGTTCATTTCCCGCCACCTATTTCCCCAGTTTCTCTGTCCTTTGCTTCCAGACGCACATCTCTCCAATGTTCTGGTCTTGCGGCCTGAGGTGTCCTCCGCGCCCCACCCCTACCTCAGCCTCTATAGAAAACACTTTTCTTCTCCTTTTCTGGCTCTCTTTTTCTCTCTCTGTCTCTCTCTATCTCTCTCTCACCCATTATCTTACCATATCCATGGTGTTATACTATTACTGAAAGTGTATCATACCTATCACTTTTTATTTCAACACCCAGTTCTTGTCCAGATTATTTCCAACTCTCATTGTCATAGTTGTCCCTTCTCTGTCTTAACTGTCCCTGCAGTTCTATTGTATTTGAGTATTATTCTTATACTTTGTCTTTGTCACTTTTGTTTGTTTGTTTTTTATATCCTGCAGATGCATGAAATCTTTGTCCCTTTCCCTCTGGCTCATTTCACACAGACTCCCATTTCACATTATTATACAATCACAGACTTAGATATTGATAAGAAGAGAGGATCCTTGTAATATGAAGACTAAAAAGACACTAGAACCTAGGTCCTTATCTCAAGAGCCTTTAAAGAAAGATAACCTTAAGGCAGAGCTTGCTTAGCTTTATTTCTTTCCTGCCCAAGGTTCCCCACCTGTTTTAATCACCAGCATACAAGGGACAAATTAGTCATTAAAATGTCTCCAATTCCTGCCAAATGTGTGTTTTTTGCTTATCTTCATTATAACAACAAAACTTCAACTTAGTGACAAAATAAATAGCAAGTGGCTACAGTCCTGCCAGAAATTCCTACTTAATAATCGGCTTGACTGGTTATGAAAATAGGAAGCAACATCACGGGAAAGTGGCACCACATTTGTTTCTCTACTTGAATCATATCCAGGACACCATATGCCAATTGTTCACAAGCCTGAGCTGATTTGGGGGAGCAGGAAGATTTAGATGTAAACTCACTCTATGCAACCTCCAGCCATTCAGAGGAAGTTGGAAATCAGGAAGTCTAAACCCCTATTTAGGCATTAACTTTCTCCAAGAAACAGACGCAAAAATAGAAAAGCATTCCAGATGCTTCTGATTGTGTGTGTGTGTGTGTGTGTGTGTGTTTGTGCTTGTGCTTGTGCTTGTGACACCTAACAGGATGCTTACTTGACTTGTGCACAGCTTTGGGGCTGCCTTGGCTAATTATATTGCTTGAGAATCTCACCAGTGCACCTGCTGTGCTGAAATGACTGCCATTGTCAAGCTCCATCTCTTGAATTTGCAACTAGTTTCTTTAAAGATTCTTGTTTGAGATCACAGGATGCTGAATCCCCAAATAGCCAACTGCAGCCTTTATACTACTGTGCTCCACCTACGCCCCTGTGTGGGACACCTAAGATGTTTTCTACAGAATAATGTCCAAGGGGACAAACTCTTCCCTTTTCTCTGACTACCCATTCCCTCACTCAGCTGGAAAGTATAAATAAACCACTTCCTTTGGTTTATTGAGGGCAATTATTTATTTATTGAGTTGACTTTTATTTTCCACTATAAACTGGAATCAGGTGCTATTGCTATGGTTCAAATAGAAACAGAGAGGTAATTCCAGTGTTAGAAAATGAAAATATTCAGACTCAATCCAGAACTTTCCATTTCTGTTCAAAGAAAATTTCTTGAGCAAGTTTCCCACATAGTGTGTCACAGATGTGGAATTGATGTTTTGCAAAAATCACAATTAAAGGGGTAGAAATATAATGGTCAGTTTTTTATATTTGAGCTCAATGATTAATATTTTATTACCTTACCTTTCTCTACCTCTAATAATTTATCTTTTAAGCATGTTTTCCTTCCATTTTTCTTTTTCTTTCTTTTTTCATTTTTCATTCCCTTTTCCTTTTCTTCCCCCTTCCCTTATCCCATTCATCATTTCCTAAGTTTTCCTTCTTCCTTTCTTTCTTTCCATTCTTCTTTCTTTTGTCCTTCCATCTTTTCTTCCTTTCACCCTTCCTACCTTCCTTACTTTCCTTCCTTTTTCTTCCTTTCTTCTTGTCTTCTTCCCTGTCTTCCTTGCTTCTTTCCTCTCCTCCTTTCCTATTCCCTTCCTCTTCCCTCCCTCCTTTCCACTCTCCCTTCTTTCCTTCCCTCCCTCCCTTCCTATCTCCCTACCTCCGTTCCTCCCTTCCTCCCTCCCTCTATTTTTCACTTCCTTTCTCCCTTCTTCCCCCTCCCTATCTCCCGTGCTTCCTCTCTTCCTCCCTCTGTCCCTTTCTTCTTCCATTTCTCCCTCTCTCCTTCCCTTCCTTAATCTCCCTTCATCCTTTCTTTCCTCCCTCCCTTTTTTCTTTCCATTTCCCTTCCTTCCTCCCTCTCTTCCTTCCTCTCTTCTTTTCTCCCTCTCTCCCTCCCTTTCTTTCTTCCTCCTTTTCTCTCTTCCTTCCTCCCTTCCTTCCTGTCTTCCCTCCTTCTTTCCTTCCTTCCTTCCTTCCTTCCATCCTTTTTTCTGTCCTTTGCTATTCCTGGGTTTCTGATCTTGGGGAAGGAAATCTTTAGAATCTCAGATAAGCTCTGCTGGCCTTTCCTGTTTTTATTTTTTAATTTTGGGGGTTCACTGTCTCTTCTTTAGACAAATCTTAGTTTTTACACACCCATCAGATGCTTTAAAAAGTCCTAGTTCATCCAACACCTGTTCATGGAGCAAGATCTATGCACTTGACAAAGCAGATTTTCAACCTGTCTCTGCCTTCAGTTGGTGTAAAAGAAAAGTATGAAAAGGGAGGCTTTTATGTTTTCTACTAAGGTGTGCAGACAAAAAGACATTTTTTTTATATTGGAAATTTATGTCCCTTTTTCAAATAGAAATTTATGTGCTGCTTT
>PVKC010013201.1:0-13619 GCA_004027635.1 Crocidura indochinensis
CACCTTACCTCCATGCTATCTCCCGGGCCCCATGGATCTGATTTTTAAACTTTCTAATTGAATCCTCTTTCACCTGGAATATTTGAGACCAGATTTATAGTCCCTCACCAATAGGAGTCTTTAGGTAGGTAGACTTGTTAGGGACTTTCACAGTTGCAGGTTCCTGAGTTCTGGCTATCTTAAAGAAACATTAATTTTTTCATGGAAGTCCCCACTTCAGCTGTAACAGATTTTCTTTGCTTCTCGAAGACCCCCACCTCCAAATATGACTACACTAATGGTATATGTTTCCACAAATGATTTGGGAAGATACATCAGCTCCCATGTTTGGGAGTACTCAAGTCTCCTTAACTCTGCCATTTAATTACAAAAAAGTCCTAGTTCTGGGAAAATGGCAATAAAATTAGCAGAAAATAAAAGAGAAATATCTCACCTTCAATTAATTTGCATTTCCTTAGGTGAGAGGAGAAGAAAGCTAAAGATTTCTTCTAAGTCACGAATTCGCCTTCATAGACTATTGCCCTCAGCTTTGAGACAACCTTAAGTTCTCTTCAAAAAGCATTTAAAAATTTCTAACTTGCTAGTTTCATTCCCCGGCTTTTTGTTCTTAAGATTGCATATAACATTGTTTTTCTTTTGAAATCTCCTGCCTCTCTTGAAATATCCTTTAAGTGTTAAGAGCTTATGAGGGGGTATTTGATAAGTGCACAGATACTTACAGAAATGAAGAAGGCACAAGATTTTATTTTTCTGAAGAGTTCTACCTGGAACATTGAAGGATCAGTCACCAGAAGAACCAGATTAACTTGGTTCAGGGGTTTCTGAGTGACTTATCATGGGAAGCCTTCCTCGAAGGGAACAGATAATTACTTTGACATTTAAAACATTTTGGAGCATTAGAAGAGCCTAAAGTCTTCCCAAATCATTTCTTAGAGTGTCTGAACATGAATTCTGACACCTAACAAAAATAGCCCAGAATTTAGAGCAACTGGAACTTCCTTACATTAGTAGGAACAAAATAATGACACCATGCTGAAACACTGATCATTTTATTTTATTAACAATGAATATTTTGATGTTATTCAAAAAGCTTTCTTTTTAAAAAATTATGACTCAGTGCCTTTGTCCCCACCACTCTGTCAATGATTAATTTTCTGCTTTTCAGTAGGGAGGGGATGCTTGATCCTTCAAGAATTCAAGGATGCTTGATCCTTGCAACCATCTTTTGCCCTGTTGCCATGCATTTTTGTTCATTTTGGATGCCTCTTATAAAACTAAGTTTCAGTATGAACTCCTCAAAGTGACCCAGGTATATGCCACATGTAGATTTGTGGTGCCTTCCCAATCTTGTGTAATATAAAGGTAAACAATTCAATTCTGTTTCCAGGGTTTGGTACAGCCTGAGTTAGGGGCTGTATTCTAGGGGAGGTAGCCTGACAAAAGTCAAATGCTGTAACATTCTGAATATCTCTTGAGACATCCTGGAAGAAGGAAAATAGCATTTTGAAATAAAATCATAGACCTATAACTATGACTCCATGCATCCCTGAGTATATCAACATGAGGGAGAAGAGTTATGTTTATGAGGTAATCTGTATAAGAATGTTTAAAGCATGATTCCTAATAAACTCAGCATCCCACATGTCTGTCACAGAATCACTCCTAATAAATGGATAAAGACCATCACAATAAATGATGGTCTATGTACACATAGACTATATACATGGTGGACTTTTCATCAACAGGAAGGAACAATAGCAACTAATAGGCATGACGGCATTTCAGATCCCTCCTGTTGGATGGATGCAGCCAGACACAGTATTCAGACTGTACTGTGCCATTTAGATGAAATGGCAGACAGGAGACTAGAAGAGGAGTTGGCTGAGAAACTAAGAAATAAAGAGAAGAAAAATAATAGTGAATAAAACATGAGAGGAAAAGCGTCAGGGGAGAGTCAACATTATGTTGATCTGATAATGAAGTCTTCATTCTCATCTCAGATCTGACCCTTTCAAGCCATAACCTGCTGAGTTTTTTCAGGAAAATAGTTTTCAACTCACATCTGGCATGTCTGAGAGTCATTTGCTATTTTACAGAGAGTCCGTCTACTCATGGGCTCTTGATTTTCATGATGAAAAGTTGAGAGAGTGAGATGGCTTGTGGGAAGATATCACTGGGTGGACATATGGTGGGGGGAAAAGGCAGAAAACAATCTCTTTGTAGGAGCAGTGAGTTATCCAAAAGAATGGCTTCTCCTTTCTATCAACCTTGGGATTTGTACACACTGGTATTTCTCTATCTCATTAAAAAAAATTTCTTCCAGTGATTCTGCACTTTTATGAAGCTCTAAAACCCATACAAGGAAGAACAAATTACTTGCTGAACAAACAGCCCTTCCAGGGAAATTTCTTCCCATTCTTTCAGCAACGCAAATTCCTATCATCATGCCTCCCTTCGCTGGTTCTTGGACAGTAATTTCTCCATAGGCAGTTCAGTTAGTACTAAGGTGTCTCTCTGTCTTAACTAAGTCAGTATTAACAGAGAACTGTTGTGCGAATAACACAGGTAAGCATTGTTTTTATATCAGTGCTAGTGTTCTTTTTGTTAAAAGACAAGATAGTGGAAACCCAAACTCATGAATCCTCAGAAACTTGTTTCTTGCATTTCTGTTTTTAATTTTAAGCAATGATGGTTAACTCTCCAAAGTTCTTCTCGTCTTAAGGAATTGACTTATAGTTTGGGATATGGTTCAATTCTTAGAGCATCTCTTCCATTCCTGAGCTTTTTTTTTTTTTTTGGCACTTGGTGACTCCCTCAACACTGTGGGTGTGGCCACCGCTAACTAAATACAATCCGAAGAACAGAAATTCTGTGTCAGAATTTTCTTCTTGCTGATTTAGGCAGTTGACAGCTACAGATGACTGTATGGAGTTTCCTCTTAAGAAGTAAAAGTAAATTGAATTCAGTGAGTAATTGAGTTCTTTGAACTCTTAGAAAGTCTTAGTAATTGAGGTCTTTGAATTCTTAGAAAGGGGATGTCATTATTTAAAGGCAAACATACTGTTCAACTTTAGGTGTTTGTTAAATTTTATGCTTTATAACTTACATGGTTAAGGTACATTATTGTCCGTTTCATTCTATCAATTGTCTTTAGATTGATGTAAAATTTATTGATGTAAAATTTTAGTTGGGGGATACAGCCCCCAAAGAAAAGATGAGAGTAATTTACCAATCCCCCTTTTCATTTTGCAATTTACATGTTTCCTCCAAGAAATCTTTTATTGTTCATGTAGTGTACTTGTTTTAGAGTAAAAAATTATTTTAAATAGTTTTGGGTTGGACAGATTTACCATGATAGTCCCAATACTTTTCTAAAGTTAGAAATGGTTTTGATATGTTTTTATATGAATTGATAAATAAGGTCATTAGAATTACTTTCAAAACAGTAATTGGAAAGTTTCTAAGTGAAAAAAAGTTGTACATTTTAGCAAAGATGAGTTTGCTAAGTACAGTTGGTGATGGAAGTTGGGACCACTATTCAGAACCAACTTGTCTTTCTACTAAGAGACACACAACTCCTGTTTTATTTTCTTTGTTTGTTTGTTTTGTTTTGTTGGTTTTGGGGCCACAACTGGCTGTGCTCAGGAGATACTCCTGGCAGGCACGGGGGACCATATGGGACACCGGGATTCGAACCAACCACCTTTGGTCCTGGATCGGATGCTTGCAAGGCAAACGCCACTGTGCTATCTCTCCAGGACCCCCTTTTTCTTTTCTTTTCTTTTCTTTTCTTTTCTTTTCTTTTCTTTTCTTTTCTTTTCTTTTCTTTTCTTTTCTTTTCTTTTCTTTTCTTTTCTTTTCTTTTCTTTTTGGTTTTTGGGTCACAACCAGAAGCACTCAGGGTTTACTCCTGGCTCCATGCTCAGAAATTGCTCCTGGCAGGCACAGGGGACCATATGGGGCACCGGGTTCGAACCAATGACCTTTTGCATGAAAGGCAAACGCCTTACCTCCATGCTATCTCCCGGGCCCCCCTTTTTATTTTCTAATATATTTCTAGTTAAAGGAGGAAAACTAAGGTGCACTAGCTAAAATAAAACTATTTCACGAAGAGCATATACTTATTCTAAATAAATATTAAGATGATTGTCACCAGATTAATAAAAAAAATTCCAAATCCAGACCAAATTTACAGGTATTTCAGAACAATGCTGACAAAAATGCTAAGTCCATTGACAATCATTATCCTTGCCCAACTTCTGATATGAGATCAATATCCTTGATCCCAATATATTAGTTTGAGTTGCACTTACTAATAACAACTCCAAATGTTTTCTTTCTTTGACAACTTCGAGAAAAAAATTACTCCACCCATTACAAGAGTTTACTTGGTTATTTTTGAAGTACAATAAAAAATTAATAGTCATGAAATAAAAGTATTTTGTTATCCTTTACATGCTGAACACGTTTATTTTTGACATGCATTTGTTATGTAATAGATTCCCCAAAGGGACTAAACAGTCATTGACTCCACTGTTGGAAGAAAATGAAGATTGCTCACAACCAAGAAAGCAGGTAAACAAAGGTCTTCTCAATGGAGTCTCATGAGGAGAAACAATGAATAACTCATTACATCTCAGTGTCTCCCCACCCTCTCCTCTCCAAGACACTTCAAGGATCTAGCAAGTTTGTGGCACTAGAGAAAGTTATCAACAATGTTGAGTACTCCTGTGGCCCTACTTGCTCCTCCTTCATCATTTTCTCTGTGGATCTCACTAAGAAAAAAATTCAAGTGCATTTTAATTCATGTCTAATCTGACCACAAGCTATTTTTCCAATCTTGTCCCTCTTGGTTTAGCCAATTACAGCCAGACAGACTGATGGCTCTCCCCCCCTTTTACCTCCAGGAATCTCCTCTTTCCTCTCATTGATGTGACCATAATCATCTTCAAATTTTAGATCCTGTTTGTCTCTGATGTTACTGCCAATAGCCTGTTTCTTCTAGTTCCCGAGGAATCTCTTTTCCCTAGCAACCTAGAAATTTTATCTCTTTTGTAATTCTAGCTTTTTATCTCTAAGACCAATTTACATGGTATCAATTTTTTGGTGGGCCACACCTGGCGGTGCTCAGGGGTAACTCCTGGCTCTGTGCTCAGAAATCACTCCTTGCAAGCTCAGGGGACTATATTGTTTGCTGGGGATTGAAATCGGGGTGACCATGTGCAAGGCAAATCACCTTATAGTTGTCCTATTTCTCTGGCCCCTACTTGGTATCATTTGATGGAGCCTTTTGAGGATATGAGCAATGCTATGTGAATATTTAAATGCTTCCGTGTATTTGTGTTTAATGTATGATTCATAGCTGTGTCTGGATTACAAATTGATCCCACACACTTCTTTAGAGAATTTTCTTTTTGCTTTATCCATAATACCACTATTTATTCCTTCCTTTCTTCTTTCCTTCTTTCCTCCCTTCCTTCTTTCTTTTCCTTTCCTTTCTCCCTTTTTCCTTCCTTTTCTCTTTTTTCTTTCTTTCCTTCCTTCTTTCCTTCTTTCGCTCTCTCTTTCTCTCTTTCTTGCTTTCTTTCTTTCTTTTTCTTTCTCTTTCTCTTTCTTTCTTTCTTTCTTTCTCTCTTTTTCTTTCTTTCTCTCTCTCTTTCTCTCTTTTTCTTTCTCTCTCTCTCTCTCTTTCTTTCTCTCTTTCTCTCTCTCTCTTTCTCTCTTTCTTTCTTTCTTTCTTTCTTTCTTTCTTTCTTTCTTTCTTTCTTTCTTTCTTTCTTTCTCTCTTTCTTTCTTCCTTTCTTTCTTAGGCCACACCGGTGACACTTGGGTTACTCCTGGCTATGCACTCAGAAATCGCTCCTGGCTTCAGGAACCATATGGGAGGACAGGGGGATCTTCCTACGTCAGTTGCATGCAAGGCAAATGCCCTATCGCTACATCACTGCTCTGGTCTCAATAGCACTTTTTCTTATGATGGTTTTGGGGTTGCAGTGGCTATTCAGGAACTAATTCTGGAAATGGAACCCAGAGTAGGGGGCACCTTCAAGTGTGTTTAGGGAAAGATGTAGTGTTAGGGATCACTTTGGGGTCCAGCATGTAAAACATCTTTCTACCTATTGAGCTAACTTCATGCTTTAAACATCATATGATGATTTTTGGGGGGAACGCCCAGCGGTATTCAGGACTTTTTCCTGGCTCTGCACACAAGAGTCACTCCTGGCGATGCTCAAGGGGACTATATGTAGTGCCAAATTTAGGTTGGCTGTATGTGAGACAAGTGCTCTCCCCTGCTGCTTTATGTCTCTGCCCCCACAGTAAAATTATTTTAAACGAGATTCTGCCCTGGTTGCATCTGAGACAAAAAATAAATGCTCATTGCTTTCACTCACATCTGATTGTGAAGAGGGATGAGCAGCAGTAAAAGATTCTTCTAGGACATGAAATGCACAAAAGCAACTCTACCACCAGCATGTGTGTGAGCAACAACTAAAAGTGTACGGTATTATACCATACACAAAAGACACATTTTCAAATTTCACAACTAAAAGTGTATGACTCCAGAAAACATAAACTGAGTATCTGACAACCACAACCAAATGTCCAAGCATCATAACCGACTATATCTGATATTTCCAATTATTACAAAAGCAACAACAAAGGGAAAAAGAGGATAAAAAAAGACTATTCAACTATAAAAAGTGTTAAAAACCTTTTAATTTGCAAAAATGTAAATTACATGAGAGGGCATTATGCTTACTGAATAGATCAGATAGGTAAAAACTAGGATGATCATCTATCATGTGATAGAGTAAAAACAAATAGATGAACTAAATAAAGCAAAAGTAAACCTTATAACTATAAGGTCACAAGAAGAGAAGAGGGTATAAAGGTCAAATGAATGGTAAAGTATACAATTGAACTGTAATAGTAAATTTACTGTAGTATTTGTAAACACTTATTTTTCAAATGCACAGCTAAAACAAAATGGAACGTTACTGGAATTAAAAAGATTTAATAAAATGCCTATTGCTGAAAGACTCTTCTGGAATTGGCATAAGTCTACAAGCAGTTTAGGTGTTCCCTGTGGACTAGATCAGAAATATCTGAGCCTGAAGAGAACTTTTCTGATGGAGCACATTGTGCCACTCTTGCGCTTTTTGGTTCTTTTAAACGGAAAAAACGGTTCCTATCAGACAGGGGAAACCTTCGATCAGGCCTTTTGTATATTTTTTTGCCCTTTGTTTTAGGCTGTGATCCACCATGAGGGATGATTCTGTGAATGCCCTCTCACTACCCCCTGCCCCTGTGCCTAGAGTTTCCCAATACCTGGAGTCTCTTGACTGCCAAGATTTTATGATGTGATCACTCCTCCTCCCTGCCCCAGCAATGATCCAGACCAAAGGGTCCTGGAGTTCTGAGGCTGAGAAAACTCGTGATTCAAACATCACCTGGATGGATTGGGCAAAGACATTATGAGACTAGTGAGTAATTCCAAGCCTGTGTTGCAGCTTTATAAAGTCAGTTTTCCATTCAAATGCTAAATTCCTGCTTACTTACTCCAAGAGGGTTAATATGTGGGTTAATGAGTATTCACTAAATTCTTTGAAGATGAAAAGTCCCATGTCAAGGCTATTTATTATTAATTACCACCGGGGAGGCCTGGGCCGTGACCTGCCTCTTACTCTGTGTCTGCCAAGCCTCTATGACGTGAGTGATGCTGAATGATTTTGGATAATCATAATGAGAAAGAATAGGCATCAGGGACCTAAGCCAATTTGAGATAGCTGGGCTATGTTTGTATATAAATTGGCTCATTAAACCCCAGAAAACTATAGATTTTGCTTTGGGATATGTTTACTAAAATGAAGCACTTTTTTCCAATTTTGCAACACTATATATATAGCAAGGGAGCTTGGAAGTAAGAGGTCACACGGCTTTTTGTAATTATAAATAAATGTAATTTATAGAAACAATCCCCATAATATACATTGGTAAATATTTCTATCTGGCACTGTATTCTTAGACTCCCTGATACAATGAACCCCATGGAATAAGATACAAAGCGTTTTTCTCTAGGTTGGAGCTATCGGTCCTATCCCATCAATATGGTTTTCTATTCTGACCTTACAACTACCTTTCACTTTTAACATAGCTCTTGACCTTACATAACACGATGTTTTCCTATCAGGTCATGGAGTCTAAGCTAGATTAAGGGAAATATTATCTGACTTTCTATTCAAATACCCATCCTATTATCTTTAACTCTGCATTGATCTGGTTCAAATCTTTGTCAGCAGCTTTGGAGTGAATTTGAGTGGGTTCACCTCCAGCAGGCCTGAGTCTGAGGTAGAAATTGCTTTTGTCAGGTTAGGAGAGAAAATATTTGCATGTGTGACTCAGCTTCAGTCTACACTGACGCTAATCCTTCCCGGATACCTCATTGGGAGACAAAACAATGAGGTGAAGGCAACAATTAGAGAAGAAAAATGACAAAAACTGAGACGTGAGTCCAGGAAAATGTGCAGGAGCTATGACATGTCTCTTCATATCCTGAAAACTGGTCTGAGGGGAGGGACAGCTTTTCTATCTCCAGGAGTGCTGGGATAAACAGGAAAGGGGATAAGTTCTCTGGGAGGAGATTGGAATAGTTTCTATATCAAATAAGCTTGTACTTGAGTTATCGTCTCTGTGGCATTATTGCAAATCTAGATAAAGGAGCCAGCAATCAAAGGCAAACTGAACCACATAGTCTTTCTTGGGTAGTCTGGGCCAGACCCAGTGGTGCTCATAGATTACTCCTGAGTCTGTGCACTGAGGTCACTCCTGGTAGTGCTCATGGAGCCATCTGAAGTGCTGGGGATAGAGCTTGACTTGGCCACATGCAAGGCCTTGATCCCTGTATTATCTATTTCTCAAGCCTGTGAACACAAGATCTTCTAGTCTCCTCTGACCCTGAGCTATAGCTACTATCTGGATTCTTGTGCTTCTGTTTCCACTTCCAGCTTCTACCCAACCAGACCAGCCTTTCTGGTCGAGATTCACATTTGACTAGGGAGCCTTTTGCATTTTCTAAATCCCCACTGGCCAACCTCTGACATGTTCTCATGCTCTGACCCTAGTTCCTGTGCACAGTATCAACACTTGCTCCAGCTCCACTTTTGTTGAAGTGTAGTCCATGTGGTTCTACTACACACCACTTGTGGGTGAAAGCAGGCTGCCCGGCAGTGTTCTGGTTCAAGTGCTGTAAATTCCTTTCCATATGGAGGGTATAAGTTAATTCGAAGCAGCAATTTGTTTCCACGAGTCTATTAAAGGAAGCAGAGTAGTTAGAAGATGCGACAACTGCTCATCTGTGGGAGAGCTTTCCCTACCAAAAGGGTCCGGGAAGGAAGAAGCACTGGCCTTGGTTCAGGATGGGGAGGACTTAAAGCTCTTGGTGTTTCAGATCAGCTCACTTTCAGTGGATTTAATAAACACTTGAGAGAGCTTCAATGATCATTGCCTAGATTCACTTCCTCCCATTATTTTTTGGGACATTTGGGAAAATGTGTTTTGGCTTTAATGGGATTATTCCATACAAAGGGACATAATCCTCTTAATCCCTTTTCTTTTCTATATATTATATCTGGTGAGCTGTGTATTATATTTCAAGATAATGAAGCCTTTATCTTTTCTGCTTCTTCAATTTGTATTTTGACACAATGTTCTTTACTTTTCAGTTATCACCGAAAAAGGCAATAGAAACTATATTATACTTTCCATCTTTCCTTTCCCCTTTTAAAATATGGTGTATTCATCCATCATTTTATTCTACTATTCTAGTTTCCATATTTTAAAGTGTTCTTTGAATCATTATTGTGTCAAAACTTCCATCATTGTTTCTTCAGAGTTTAAAACTTGCGCTTTATTGATTCATCAGGCAAGGCTTATGGGAACAATTGCTCAAATTCTTGTATTTCTATAATATTTTGCCGGGAGTCATTATAAATGTGAAAGAAATCCTATGCCTACATATTGTCCCCCAAGTATATTATTATTCCATTGTCTTATGTCCTGAAGCATCGCTATTAAATGAGTTTGGTGATGAATAGACCATGTTTTCTTTTGGGGTTTTGTCTAGGTGCCAATTTTTTAAAAATATTTCCAGGTGCTTTTAATATTGAGAATTCAAACTTCTTTGCAGTTTGTATCATATTTTCCAACATATAAATTCAATTCTATTACTTAAATATTTTCTTGTAGTATATTTTTATAGACTAACTTACTATATTGCTAATTAGAATTATATTGCTGCTTTTCTCTTTGAGACACCCATAGTGTTGATAAAACCCTGCTTTTAACATTTGAAATATATTTATTTATTTTATTTATAACCATTTCTGTTGTTTCTAGTCTCTTTTATGTTCTTGTTAGTTAAGAATGAATTTCTGGATCTGGAGAGATGGTACAGTGGTAAACCACATATTTTTCCTGTAGTAATCTCTCCAATACTTTATGTTCTTTGTCTCTCCCTTCTCCCTTCTTTGCTCATATCTCATTTCTATTTTGTGACTGAAAATTTCTCATCAAATGTAGGTTTTGTAGTCCCTCAGAAATTCTTCTTATCCATGGGGATTCTTTCCTTTATTCATCTCAAAGATTCTTATGGCAAAACGTTTTCAAGTCAAGTCAGTTCCATGTAGATTAGATTCTCCTTCCAGTTCCAAATACTGTTCTCCCATCCTATCACAGCTGCACTTGTATTTTGGAATTTTGGTGTGTGTGTGTGTGTGTGTGTGTGTGTGTGTGTGTGTGTGTGTGTGTGTGTTCTTTTCCAGTTTGTTGGAAATGATGTTCTTCATTGTCTTAGTTTTCTTGGCTATTCTAGTGGTTCTATTTTATAAAAGATGAAGATTGAAAATGAAAGATGAAGGAGGCAAAGTGCTGCCTGTTCTATTGTTCCATTATTCTTCCATTTCTAGGCTACTTCTTGATTCTTGTCTCTGACACATTTCTTTTCTAATATTTTTTAAAATGAAAGAAATGCTTCATTGAATTAGAAATTTACCATTTTCTGAGGAAAAATATTGCTTGCACATTCTTAAGAGGTTCAAGAAACAAACTGTTTCTGTTCTTTTTAAAACAATTAAAAAGTAGTTAGCTGAAATTGTTCTTAGAGACCCATAATTATATTTGGTGAGATAATGATGAGATGCTGCCTTACATTTTGTTCCTGCTTTCTTGCAGCATTAAGGAATGTAAGTCGTGTGCTTTATTCCTTTGTGTTTTAGCAGATCCAGAGGAAGTCAGGCAGAGAAATGGGGAAACTCTTTTGTCTTGTATTTTCTCCTTCTTTTGGTCAAAGTGTCAGTATTTAGCTCCTACAAATAACAATCATTGGGCACCAAACATACATGATTTTAGAAATTCTTGACTGTCATTGGTCTCTTTGATTTGGCAATGAACAGATTTGCAAATTTTTCAGTTAATCTATTAGTTACCAAATTTAAGAAGAGATCATGTTTAGCAAACAAGTCAAATTAAGTTACTACTTCGTTTTTTATTTGGCTGTCAAGAATAGGCATGAATTATAAGAATTGCTACTTGACATCATAGAGGCACCACTTTATGCTCATAGTTTTTGTGCTGTTGACAAAACCACTTGGATATAGGTTGCTGGACTAAAAATACCATAAAATGAGGTGGTCTTACAGGTCTCAAGCAGGCACTCCAGATTTGTGGTGAGTGGAAAAGTGGAAATAGCATAGTAATTGCTGACTAGATCCCTCTAGTCAACTGAGTTGTCTTCTGACTGTTATCACCAACTGTTGTAAAAGAGATAATTATATCCCAGTACTGATGCTCTCCAGGTCTGTCTGGCTTTCATGAAATGAAAAATATTCACCGTACGAGTTTGGTCCCTTTCTAGGCAAATGTAAAATAAATGTAAACTTTTTTATTAAAAAACTTTGATTTTATTCATTATTATTATAGTTTAGGCAACATGATTATAATAGTGTTAAAGCAAATGGTGTTGACATGCAAATAGAGCACACCTCCAACACCACCCACTGTTGAAGACCCTCGACCAATGCCCTTATGTGATTTTCTGTCTTCCTTCAAAGTTTTCCATCCAGGAGATGAAGGGAGGCAGTTCTTACAACCTCCTATGCTCAGAATAAATTCATTCAGAGATTACCAAAAAAGTGCTCTTTCAATCTGGAACCACCCAGGACAAATGCCCGCCTCAGCATAGCAGCTGCCAGACTCATGACTCACTGAACAGGACAATAAATTTCAACCTTATTTGATTTTGTTAATTAGTGTAAATGGGATCATGGTAGGAGCAGTTGCTAATTATCCACAAAGACCCGATGGGAGAGGTGGACACGATATGCATAATTTTAATTATATTCATTTATGTGAGCACAGTGAGAAGGAGGAAATGACTTTTTCATGGTCTAGTTTTTGGTTAGCGTCACTCTTTGAAAGCCCATATGTTGGAAAAGGTGTATCTGCAGGGTGCTCCTTAGAGCACTCTCTAGTAGAAACATTTGGAACAACTTAAGTGGTAAAGTAGAATAGAGATTCCTGTATATCAACATAAAGATATCTTGCAAAACCAGGATATGACCAAGAATGATTTTGACATGCAAGATATGCCAAATGCTATATACTGGCTGCAATTTTTAGAGCATTTTGATTCAGGGAAAGGAATAGAACTTGTAGATTATATCGAAGCATGGGCATACATTAAATGTAAGTGCAGCACTTATGAATAGGTTCCTTCCTTTGGCTTTTAACAGAGAAAAATGTTTCAGTTAAATGAAATTGGTATGGATCAATGCATGGTGTGAAGCTTCCTACAAATAGCAGGAGAGTGCAGTGAGGGTGGGGAAGGGACCACTATGACAATGATAGTAGGAAATGATGGCTCTGGACAGTAACTGAAGCTAAGAGGATGTAAAGTGAGATTCATGATACCCCTTCAGTAACAATACTGCAGTGTCTAAAAGGTGGGGGAGAATGGAAGTGAGAGAGAAAAAGAGAGAATGGAGGAGGGCATCTGGAGATATGAGTGGTAGGAAATGCACACTAGTAAAGGGTGTTGAACATTGTATGACTGAAACTCAATCATAAACAACTTTGTAACTGTAGGGAAAAAAAGCAACTTTATTATGAACCATCTTGTAACCACTGTGTTTAAATAAAGTAATTAATTCAAAAATGAAATTGGTATAAACTTAAAAATTATACAATGAACTTTGAAATTAAACTTTTGGATTCAACATCTATTTTTCTCTGACCCTATGGAATTTATTCATGCTCATCCCCCCCATACACTTGCCTCACTTAATTTTCTAAGTGGCTATTATTTTCTGGTAATTCATTTTCGTTTTACTTGTGTGGCAGTGAGCAAGAGTTGTGTTATATTCTAGTTGTCTGGGGGGGAAAGATCTAGTTCCATTTGAAGGTGACCTGACTGAGCCTCCATATGCCCCCTAATAGGACCTATGAGGGTCAGAGTGAGATTCACATAGACCATTCTCTACCTTCCCTAAACCAAGAGCTGTGTTTGCAGTATTGCATATACAAATAAAATCAAAAGTCTCCAAATTAGAGCTCAATTATGTGTC
>PVKC010013202.1:0-15916 GCA_004027635.1 Crocidura indochinensis
GTTTTTTTTTTTGTTTGTTTGTTTTGTTTTTTGTTTTTTGGGCCACACCCGGTGACGCTCAGGGGTTACTCCTGGCTATTCGCTCAGAAGTCGCTCCTGGCAGGCACCGGGGACCATATGGGGAACCGGGGGATCGAACCACGGTCCTTCCTAGGTTAGCACAGGCACCTTCCCTCCAGCGCCACCGCCCGGCCCCCAACAGCCTGTTTTCTTAAGTTGACCTGCCCCATCACCACACATGTCAAGACCCACCCCTTTATCCAGGAGCACTCCAATATCAACAACGCCTATCAAAGGAATCCAGACAACGCAGAGCTAAGCTGGATTCATGCCTGTCTGCCACCCGCCTCTGCTACTCCACCTTCCAAATTCCTCTTCCTGATCACAGACCATCCTGCCTATGCTCTCTCAGACCTATGAGACTTGGACCCCGATGGACCCATTCTCAAACCCAGTGGTCTCTCTCAAGACCCTGGAGTGCTCAGAACTACAAGTCCCAGCATGCATAGGTGCCAGTGGTGTCTGCAAAGTACTTGTTTAATCAACTGCATTCTGGAAGTTGTAGTTTTCACTACCACACTTTTGGGAGGTCCCAACATCTCCTCCGGTGGGCAGTGCTGACCGGTCACCCCCAGGGGAGCATGCGTCACTGGATGACAGGGTGGGTGGACGCCCTGGATGGAAACTTCCTGTTCCTTTGTGTCCCCCACTTGAGTCATGGGGGGCGGGGGTTCCAGGAAATCAAGCTTGGAGGAGAAGGGATACCCTAGAGCCAGACCAAAGACAAAGGGTTGCTGCGTCCACTGTGGGCTTGTGCCCCCTATGACCCCTAAAGGACTCCAAAGAAGGAGTCCAGATGCAGGGGAAGAGGGCACAGGAAGGGCCTGGGGTAGCCCACAAAGTCTCTGGGGTCCTTGAACTTCTAGCAGTCAAATGCCCCTGTCTCAGGCCTTGACCACAGTCCCCTTCTCAGATGCCCCCTCCTCAAGAGCCCCTAGCTACTCTCTGTCACCCCAGCCTGTGTCAGGTCCCAGGGCTCTGCCAGACACCTGGGTTCCCACTTATCAGTCCTTGGAGCGGAACTCTGCGTCCGGCCCCCCACCCTGGGGCCGGCCCAGGCTCAGAGCCTCCAGCCAGCCTGGTTCCTGTCCCATTGTGTGGGGGACTGGGCGGGCCAAAGCCTGGAGCCCCCTCCCACCACCCCCTCCCCTTCCTAAGGAAAAGGCCTCGCGCCTCCTGCCTGGCACAGCGGAGGCTCCAGCCATGGGTAACCTGAAGAGTGTAGGCCAGGAGCCCGGGCCGCCCTGCGGACTGGGACTGGGACTGGGCCTCGGGTTGTGCAGCAAGCAGGGCTCACCCACCCGTGCCTCGGTCACTGAGCCCAGCCAGGCCCCGGCACCAGCTCCGGCCCCGGCACCAGCAACACCAGCACCTGTGCCAGACTCCAGGTGAGGTCCTGGGAAGAGGTGAGGGATTGACTCCCTGTCACTGACAGAAGTGGGGTGGGTGGGGGCTCAGTCCGGATACAGCAGACAGCCAGGGAGGGAAGCTCCCGAAGACACCAGAATCAGGGATGGCAGGTGACAGGGTCAAGGTGTCTGCCTAAAGGTTTGAATGGCCAGTCTGAGTGCTATCTGGCTACCACCAGAGCTGTGTGGCTTGATGCAAGTGTTTTGCCCACTCTGAGCTTCCATTTGGATGAAATACGGATCAGGCAGCATAGTGAAATTGTCGAGAGCTCCCCATAGGCTTTTTGTAAGGAGAGAGGCTTGTTTAACCGGGCAGGGGTGGCTAAATCGAGGGGTGAAAGCAAAAGTCTTGTGGAAAGAGGCAATGTTTGGGTAAGGAAACTTAAGCCCCAGTAGAAAGCAGGGAAAACAGAGACTCTGAGGTCTTTTTTTTTTTTTTTTTTTTTTGTCTTTGGTATTGGTTTTTGGGTCACACCCGGCAGCGCTCAGGGGTTACTCCTGGCTCTATGCTCAGAAATCACTCCTGGCAGACTCGGGGGACCATGGGATGCCGGGATTCAAACCGCTGTCCTTTTGCATGCAAAGCAAACACTTTACTCTGAGGCTTTTTGCCTGCCCCACACCGATCACCCTAGAGTGACCATCAACCCCCAAAACTGCCCCAACTGCAGTATCCCCAAAAGGAGCCTGGGGACAGAGAAGACAGGTGGGTACCAAGTGGGGTGCTGGACCTGATAGGGCAGCTGGAGTAGGGGCAGCTCTGAGGAGGGCTGAGCCCGGCCAGCATGGGTCAGTCAGTCCCTCCCTTCCTCCCACTGAGCCGGGGCTCTGGGAGGAAGTGATAAGGCGCTGAGGTTCCCTTCACACCAAGACTTCTGTCCTGAAAGCTGGGAGCCAGTAGGGAAATTGGGGCTTCCTCAGCTCTCTCTGTTCCCCCATGCTTTCACTGGAGCAGGGAGGACCAGAAGATGAGGACCCCCGACCTCCAGGAGGTTCCCAATCTGTCATGTCAAAAGGCCACATGCAGGGGTGGAGAGATAGAACAGCGGCATTTGCCTTGCAAGCAACCAACCCAGGACCTAAGGTGGTTGGTTCGAATCCCGGCATCCCTTATGGTCCCCCGTGGCTGCCAGAAGCCAGACAGCCAGGAGTAACCTCTGAGCACTGCCGGGTGTGGCCCAAAAACCAAAAAAAAAAAAAAAGACCACATGCAGGGGCTGGAGAGATAGCACAATGGTAGAACGTTTGCCTTGCACACAGCTGACCCAGGACGGACCTGGGTTTGATTCCTGGCATCCCGTATGGTTCCCCGAGCCTGCCAGGAGCAATTTCTGAGCACAAAGCCAGGAGTAACCCCTGAGCGCTGCGGGTATGTAAAAGGTCACGTGTAGACAGGTAGAAGAAAGCAGCAAACAAGCTGGCGGCTAATTCAGTTGCTGAAAGGGGCTCAGAAGGAACAAACTTGCCTCCATGACCCCCTCCTGCTTCCCAACAGCCCTGTGCTCTCGAGGCCCCCAGAGGGCCCCAAGTTTCCCCGTGTGAAGAACTGGGAGGTGGGAAGCATCACTTATGACACGCTGAGTGCCCAGTCACAGCAGGTAAGGGAGGCCAGGTTGGTGCCTCCTGAAATGGGGGAGAGGGTACTGAAGCCAGAGAGACGGAACAGTGAGGAAGAAAAGGGACTTGCCTCACACTCAGCCAAGCTGGGTTCAATCCTCAGGACCCATATGGTCCTCCAAGCTCTGAGAGGCAGGAGTAAGTCCTGAACACTGCCGATGTGGCCCAGAAACCAAACCAGAAAAGAAAACAGGGGCCAGAGAGATAGCATGGAAGTAAGGCAAATATTTGCCTTGCATGCAAAATCCCGGCATCCCGTATGGTCCCCTGAGCCTGCCAGGAGTAATTTCTGAGCATAGAGCCAGGAGTAACCCCTGAGCACTGCCAGGTGTGACCCAAAAGTCAAAAGAAAAGAAAAGAAAAAGAAAGCAGGGAGACTGGGAGGAATTTGAGAGCTGAGGCACATGCCAAAGGTTTGCTGATCCCCTCTAGCCTTTGTCCCAAACTTCACCCTAGTCCATCTCATCTTCACCCCATTTCCAATCTCCATCCAGCTCTCCCTCTTGCTCCTGAGCCCTTATACGTTGACACGGCCCCCACCTTTGTGTTCTTGACTCTCTCTACCCCGGCCCCTCTCCAATCCAGAATGGACCCTGCACACCCAAACGCTGCCTGGGCTCCCTGGTGTTTCCAAGGAAGCTGCAGAGTCGGGGCACTCCTGGCTCCGCAGCCCCAGAGCAGTTGCTGAACCAGGCCAGAGACTTCATTGATCAGTACTACAGCTCCATCAAGAGGTAAAGTGAGGGGCCCGAGAGATAGCATGGAGGTAAGGCGTTTGCCTTTCATGCAAAAGGTCATCGGTTCGAATCCCGGTGCCCCATATGGTCCCCCCCCCACCGTGCCAAAATCCAAAAAAAAAAAAAAAAAAAAAGGTAAAGTGAAATAGTAGCACAGCAGGGAGGGTGCTTGCATTATTCATGGCCAACCCTGGTTCGATCTCTGGCATCCCATATGGTCCCCTGAGCTTTGCCAGGAGTGATTTCTGAGTTCAGAGTCAGTCAGGAGTAACCCTGTGGCCCCAAAAACTTAAAAAACAAAAAACAAAAAAAATGGGGCCCGTGAGATAGCACAGCAGTAGGGCATTTGCCTGGTACTCAACCGACCCAGAACGGACGGTGGTTCGAATCCCAGCATCCCATATGGTCCCCTGAGCCTGCCAGGAGCGATTTCTGAGCACAGAGCCAGGAGTGACCCCTGAGTGGCGCTGGGTGTGGCCCCTCACCCCCAAAAAAGGGGGTAAATAGGATGTCACCATCCTGAGACTCTAAGATTGACTCCCAGGTCCCGACCCCCTCTCTACCCTCTGTCCCCCCTCACAGGAGTGGCTCCTATGCCCACGAGCAGCGACTGCAGGAGGTGGAAGCTGAGGTGGCGACCACAGGCACCTACCACCTGCGGGAGAATGAACTGGTGTTTGGAACCAAGCAGGCCTGGCGCAATGCCCCACGTTGTGTGGGCCGCATCCAGTGGGGCAAATTGCAGGTGTGGCCCCTGAAAGGACAGAAGGGAGGCCAGGCAGAACTGGAGAGGCCGTGAGACCCCTAAAGCTTCTTTGCTGAGGACCATGAGCCCTGACAAAGTCTGTGCCCCCTCCCTGGAGTCCTGGGCCCATACAAAATGCTTGGCAGTTAGGTGACCCTTGATCTAGAGGACACAGGCATGGAGTCTCTCCAGGAAAGGCCTTAGCTGTCCAGCCCTGACAAACCACCCCTCAGTGGGCTAGAGGGAGAGAAAATGGTTGTCAGGGTGTCCCCAGAATCTGAAGGGGCATGTAGGTCCTGAGGAGCCCCTCCTCTTGCTCCAGGTGGCTTCCTGATCACCCCAACACATGCTTTTTCTGCCTTCTGCTGCCTCAGGTATTTGATGCACGGGACTGTACCTCTGCCCAGGAGATGTTCACCTATATCTGTAACCACATCAAATATGCCACAAACAGAGGCAACCTCCGGTGAGTGGCCCCATTCCCACTTCCAGGCTGGGGGCACAGTCAGCAGTTCATCTGGCCCCATGACCCATGTTCCATGTCCCCACATAGCTCGGCCATCACCGTGTTCCCCCAGCGCACCCCTGGACGTGGAGACTTCCGGATCTGGAATAGCCAGCTGGTGCGCTATGCGGGGTACAGGCAACAGGACGGGTCTGTGCGGGGAGACCCCGCCAACGTGGAGATCACCGAGGTGGGCAAAAATGGGGGGTACCCGAGAGATGTCAGGCTGAAAATGTCTCCATGATAGGGCATCTGCCTTATGTGTGAAACCCCAGGATTGATTTCCAGCCCCACATGACCTCCCAAAGCTCCTGTTGTGTGTGACTTCCACAACTGAAAAAGGATAGTCATAGAAGGAGGAAGAAGGAACCTTCATGGAAATGAAGGCTGGAAGTTCCAAAGAAAGGGAGTCCAGGGAGAGAAACAGTACAGTGGATTAGGGACTCGCCTTGCATGAGGCTGACTGACCCAAGTTTAATTCCCCAGGACCACATCTGGTCTGTTGAGCCCTGCCAGGAGTGATCCCTGAGCAGAGTCAGGAGTAAGACCTGAACATCACTGGGTGACTCAAAAGAAAAAAACAAAAAACAAAAAGTAAAATAAGTGGGGGCAGTCACAGAGGGATCTGTGGGGGAGGTTAATAAAAGATCCTTTGGAGCCACTGAGGCAGCACAAATGTGAAGGCTATTATTTGCCTTGCGTTCAGCTGTGGCCACAGACCTGGTTTGAATCCTGGCACCAAACATGGTTCCTAAGTACAGTCAGGTATTGCCCCAACATAAGAAAATAAAGGATCAGGGGCTGGGTGGTGGAACTGGAGATAAGGTGCCTGCCTTGCCTGCGCTAACCTAGGACGGACCATGGTTCGATCCCCCGTTCCCCATATGGTCCCCCAAGTCAGGAGCAACTTCTGAGCGCATAGCCAGGAGTAACGCCTGAGCGTCACTGGGTGTGGCCCAAAAACCAAAAAAAAAAAAGAAAGAAAATAAAGGATCTTAGGGGCTTGGCCTGGAAGCCTCAGACCCTGTTCCCCTAGCTCTGCATACAACATGGCTGGAGCCCCGGGAATGGCCGTTTCGATGTGCTTCCGCTGCTGCTCCAGGCCCCAGACGAGCCTCCAGAGCTCTTCACTCTGCCCCCGGAATTGGTCCTTGAGGTTCCTTTGGAGCACCCCACGTGAGTGCCAGAGGATGGATGAGGTGGACGGGATGTTTGAGGTTTGGGGGACCTAAGCACACTACCCTGACATCCCAGGCTGGAATGGTTTGCTGAGCTGGACCTGCGCTGGTACGCCCTCCCAGCCGTATCCAACATGCTGCTGGAAATCGGAGGCCTGGAGTTCCCTGCAGCCCCATTCAGTGGCTGGTACATGAGCACTGAGATTGGCACTCGGAACCTGTGTGACCCTCACCGCTACAACATTCTGGAGGTAAACCCCGGGTACTGGAAGTGGGGGTGTCCCTATATACATCTATATACATCACCACAGGCTGTGGGCCAGGCAGGGAATATTTGCCACAGTATCATCATAGGCTGTGGTCCCAGCTAGGCTCTCTCACATCAGCACTTCAGGGAAGATTCTAGAACTACAGAGGCAAGACCTGAGAAGCAAGGAGCACACATGCATGGACACTTGTGTGAATCCGTGGCTGCTTTTGTGGAAGGTGCCTCTGTAACTTTCCTCAAATTCTCAAAGCAGACTTTGATCCTCAAAAAGCATTAGAACCCATTTGAGAGGAGAAAAATTGAGTCCGGATTCTGCTCTGGTCCCTGGAGCTCCTGTAGGCAGGTCCTGAGCCAGACCCGTTCCTTAAGTGTGAGACCCTCTGTGCCACCTCTTCACTCAGGATGTGGCTGTGTGCATGGACCTAGACACCAGGACAACCTCTTCCCTCTGGAAAGACAAGGCAGCCGTGGAAATCAACGTGGCAGTATTGCACAGCTACCAGGTGACCTGGCAGGTGGGGTGAGGTGGGGGGAACTGTGCAGCTGCCCCTGATCCCCCAGTCTCAGAGTATGATGCCCTTCCAGGAAAGAATATCAGGAAGCTTATGTGTGCCTCTGTGCCCAGGAATGTGGACCTGAGGCACACTGAGCTCAGTGTTGTGTGGCAGTCGTGGGACTGAGCATCCAGACGGGAATACTAAAAACTGGTTGTGTGGGGCACAGCTGCTTTCTGGGTCCCCCTCCAAGCAGTGTGGGTCTGGAAGCATCACACCAAGATCTGAATTACTAATCTTGGAGTGCCTGCAGGTTAGGGGACAAAGGAGGGATTAGAGGGAGCAGTGTGATTAGGAAGACCAGAGGTGCTGGATTTGGGGTATCTGGGTTCAGTGGAATTTGGGTCATGGATGTGCTCTGTCCGCTGAGTTGAGTTTCCTCTTCAGCTGGCCAAGGTAACCATTGTGGACCACCATGCTGCCACTGCCTCCTTCATGAAGCACTTGGAGAACGAGCAGAAGGCGCGTGGGGGCTGCCCCGCTGACTGGGCCTGGATTGTGCCTCCCATCTCGGGTAGCCTCACCCCTGTCTTCCATCAAGAAATGGTCAACTACATCCTGTCCCCGACCTTCCGCTACCAGGTGCACACCTCACTGGCTTTTGCCCCTGGGGCCAGGTCAAAGCAACCCCATGGGACCGCCAACCTTTTGTTTTTCTTTCCTCATCCCTGCCTGTCCCATTTGCTCCCCTGTAGCCAGACCCCTGGAAGGGAAGTGCAGCCAAGGGGACTGGCATCACCAGAAAAAAGACCTTCAAGGAAGTGGCTAAGTAGGTGTCCCCTGATATCACTCTCTTTTGTCAGCCTTCTCATTTTCTCTTCATTCCACCAATTCCTTCATACCACCCAAAAGACCTTTTATACCCCTTCATCCTCCAACCCCTCCCCACCACCCTCCATTTTTCATGCTCCTTAGCCCTTCGCCTCAGCCCCTCACACCCTGAGTCCTTCACTTGAATCCCTTAGCTCTCCCATTCCCTCAAACCTTCACATACCTTAGTACTCCAACTCCCTCAGCCCCTCACACTCCTTAGCCTTTCGTACCCTTTAGCCCTTAACAACCCTCAGTTCTCTCCTCTCAGTCCTCCACCCTCTCAGCCCTCCCACCTCAGCCCTTCATACTTCCTTAGCCCTACCACCCAACCCACCCCACTGCCCCAGTCTAGCCTTGCCCTCACCATGCACAAGAGAGGCCTGTGTGCTTCACCATTGCTCACTCTCTCCCACTGCCCACAGTGCAGTGAAGATTTCCGCCTCCCTCATGGGCACGGTGATGGCCAAGCGCGTGAAGGCCACCATCTTGTACGGCTCAGAGACAGGTCGTGCCCAGAGCTATGCGCAGCAGCTGGGGAGACTCTTCCGGAAGGCTTTCGACCCCCGGGTAGGCTGGGCACAGCTGGGGAGGTGTCTGGAAGGGGTGTCACCTTGGAGAACAGAAGGGCACAGGGAGCAGCCTCTAGAAATCAGGGAACTTGTGATGTGAATCATGTCCACTGGGAAGGGGAGGTCAAGCATGGGAGACTAGAATCCTGGCCCGAGTCACTGACCCCATATTCTCTCTTAGGTCCTGTGCATGGATGAGTATGATGTGGTATCCCTGGAACATGAAACACTGGTGTTGGTGGTCACCAGCACATTTGGGAATGGAGATCCCCCAGAGAATGGAGAGGTAAGACCTGCAGGGAGGAGCCCAGGATGAGGGGAGATTCAAGATTAGAGTCATTTTCTCAGGATAGAAATTGGGTTGCCATGAGAGAATTCCAAAAGGGGTGTGGATATTTCACTGGGACTACTAGCCTGCACAAGCCACACTCCAGCCCTCCCATGCAGCTGCCTGACACCCCCCAGCTGTGTCTTGTCATGACAGTATCTGTATATGCTTTGCACTTGAAGGCACTTCTGGATGCACTGGGCAATAATGCTGCTCATGGGAACAGGTTACTAAGAAAAACAGGGACCCTGTTTCAGATGCAATTTCTGCTTTTCTATTTCTTCATAAAATTGCTGTCTGTAGGGGCTGGAGAGATAGCATGGAGGTAAGGCGTTTGCCTTTCATGCAGAAGGTCGGTGGTTTGAATCCCAGCATCCCATATGGTCCCCCGTGCCTGCCAGGAGGGATTTCTGAGCATAGAGCCAGGAGTAACCCCAGAGCGCTGCTGGGTGTGACCCAAAAACTAAAAAAAAAATGCTATCTGTAGAAATGAAGTTCCCTTTCTGAAAATATTTTTTGTTTGTTTTTGGGACACACACTGACTGTGCCACACTCAGAAAGTGCTCAGGGGACTTTATGGAACTCCAGGGATCAAATCTGGGTTAACTGCATGTCAGGCAGGTGCCTTACCCACTGTACTATCACTCTAAATCAGTGGTCCTCAAACTACGGCCCGTAGGCCACATACTGTATTTGTTCCCATTTTGTTTCTTCACTTCAAAATAAGATATATGCAGTGTGCATAGGAATTTGCTCATAATTTTTGTTTTTACTATAGTCTGGCCCCAATAATCTGAGGGACAGTGAACTGGCCCCCTGTTTAAAAAGTTTGAGGACCCCTGCTCTAAATCAACCTTTCAGAAAAACATTTAAAGAAAAACAGACAAAACTGGAGTGCCACTATGAAATTATTGTTAGTTGGGGTTTGGGGGACTACACTTGGCTGTGCTCAAGGCTAACAACACCTGGTTCTGCTTGGTGGTCACTCCTAGTGGGGTTCAAGAAACCCTATGTTGTGCCAGGAATCAAACTGGGGTTGACCACCCGCAAGACAGCACTTTCCCCACTATACTATCTCTCCAGCCATCAAATGCTTTAACAATCTTCCCATCTCTCTATTTCTGGCTGCCAAGCACAGCCTGGATTAACTATGGCATTTCCCACTGTTTCTGCCTTTGGTGAGAGCACCAAAGTACCATGCACCTTCTGGGCACCACGCATTTCTCTGGGCACCAAGCATTTTCTTACTGCCCGTCGGCTTGCACTCTGAGGTCTATGCTGGCTAATGGCCTCATTGGCCATATCTGCCCATTGCTCATTCTACTCTGTCTTTTTGGTTTTATATTTATTTTCAAACCATACCTGTCAGTACTCAGGGGTTAATCCAGGCTGTGTGCTCAGAAATTACTTCTGGTAGGCTCAGGGGACCATGTGAGATGCCAAGAATAGAACCCAGGTTGGCTAAGTGCAAGGCAAATGCCCTCCCCTCTGTGCTATATGGCTCCTGCCCCTTTATTCTGCCTTTTGGAGAGAACTAGCTTTTATCTTTAATATAAAGGTCTGTACCTAAATGACCCACACTTGGCCTAGGTGGAGATTTCTATCATCCTATGAAATCCCCTGTAGAAATTCTTAGCCAACCCCAATCTCTCCGATCTCCCAATTGTCTGCTATGGAAAGTTCTAGAAAGCAATGCTTTGGAGTGTTGCATTTCAGGTGTGTTCAGTCCACCTTAGGCATTTGACTGAGCAGCATAGGGCAAGTTCATTGTGTGAACACATGATCTGTACCCCATCTTCCTCACCACCCATCTCCAGCTGACGAACATTTAGGTTGTTTCCAGTTTCTAGCTGTTATGAATAAAGCTGTTATGAACATTCTTGTGCGGGCTTTTGTGGGCTTATGTTTCCATTTCTCTTGGATAAATAATACCTAGGACCAAAATTGCTTGGTCATCGGTAAAGGTATATTTAAATAAAAATAAAAAACCTGTCAAACAGCCCAAGTAATAGCCCTCAAATTTTGTTTTGGCCAATGTTCATTTAAACTTGGGTGAATTGGGGCCCGGGAGATAGCATGGAGGTAAGGCGTTTGCCTTTCATGCAAAAGGTCATCGGTTCGAATCCCGGTGCCCCATATGGTCCCCTGTGCCTGCCAGGAGCAATTTCTGAGCATGGAGCCAGGAGTAGTAACCCCTGAGCACTGCCGGGTGTAACCCAAAAAGACCAAAAAAAAACAAACAAAAAAAAAACACTAAACTTGGGTGAGCCTTAGACAAAGCAGTGAGAATGAGGTTTGTTTGTTTGTTTGTTTGTTTGTTTTTTGTTTTTTTTTGGTTTTTGGGTCTCACCCGGCAGTGCTCAGGGGTTACTCCTGGCTCCATGCTCAGAAATTGCTCCTGGCAGGCACAGGGGACCATATGAGGCACCGGGATTCGAACCGATGACCTTTTGCATGAAAGGCAAATGCCTTACCTCCATGGTATCTCCCGGGCCCCGAGAATGAGGTTTAGTCCAGCAACACTAGCAAGAATATTCTGGGTTGGGGGCCACAGAGATAGCATGTAGGTTAGGCATTTGCCTTGCGTGCAGAAGGTCAGTGGTTCGAATCCTGGCATCCCATATGGTCTGTCAAGCCTACCAGGAGCAATTTCTAAGCATGGAGCCAGGAGTAACCCCTGAGCACTGCCGGGTGTGACTCCCCCCCCCCAAAAAAAAAAAACAACCAAAGAATATTCTGGGGCTGGAGACATATATGGTACAGCAGGGAAGGTATTTACCTTGCAGTCAACCTGGGTTCAATCCCCAACACCCTGTATGGTTCCACCAAGCCTACCTGGAGTAATAATTTCTAAGTGCAGAGCACCCCTCGGTGTGAGGGAAAAAACAAACAAACAAGACAAGAATGTTCCTAGACCAGAGAGATAGTACAACAAGTAGGGCACTTACCTTGCACTGGCTGAGCCAAGTTTGATTCCCCCACATACCCCATAAGGTCTCCTAAACCCCATCAGGAACAATCCAGAGCCAGTCCTAAACACCACTAGGTATGCAACAAAAAAAAAATCTTTCTTGTATCATTATTCATATGATACCAGCCTTGGTTTTTTGGTTTTTTGTTTTATTTTTGTTTTGAGGTCACATCTGGCAGTGCTCAGGTTTTACTCCTGGCTCTACAATCAGAAATCACTCCTGGCAGGCTCAGGGGACTATATGGGATGCCGGGATTCGAACCACCGTCCTTCTGCATGCAAAGCAAACACCCTACCTCCATTCGTTCAGTCTGGCCCACCAGCCTTGTTAAATATAGTTCAAGCTACTTTATCTATACCTCAAAAGACAGTATATGGGTGAAGAAGCAGAGCAATAATGCGGTCCTGAGGGTTCAATTTGGTCAAATTCAGGAAGTGATAGTAACATGTGGGATGCCAATCAGGAGGACCATAGGGAATTAAACTCCTTCACCTGCTGGAGTAAGGAAGGGAAATCCAAGGTGTCTATTAGGGTGCTGGGGGTGTTTCTAGCTGGTGGGCTGAGCACATAGGTGTGTACAATGGCAGAAATCTAGAAGATGGCATGCAAAAGAAGTGCCATATCCTGCACCACCATCTCCAGCCCCTTCTAAGCCATTTTCCTGAAGATGGATGGTGAGATTCAGCTTTTAGAAGTTGTCAGTACCAGAGTGATGAAATAATTGAAGCAATAGAGAACTGATTCCTTGGCTGCATGCACAGAGGAGAGTGTGCTGAAGGGGGCTAGGGTACTGCCCATTAGTTGACATAGATTAGGCCTCCCAGGAGGTGCTGGGGTCCTGACCCAGCAATGCTGCCTTAAGGGGAGCAGAGTGGGTATGTACAATCCCAGTGAAGATGTGGGGGGATCTGCAAATTGAGACCCAGTACAGGCCGTGTGGTTCAGGAAGCCAACCTTGGGGTGCTAACCTGAGGAAGTTCACATGAAGCCAACTGATGACTAGGAGCTCAGGAAACACTGTAAAACCCCCATTTTACTTAAAAAGACAAACAAAGGGGCCAAAGTGATAGTACACCAGGGAGGGCGTTTGCCTTGTGTGAGGACAACCTGGGTTCAAACCACATCATCCCTTATGGTCCTTCAAGCACCAGCAGAAATGATTCCTGAATGCAAAGACCTACGCATCGCTGGGTGTGTCTCAAAAATATTTTTGTAATTAAATTTAAAAAGACAAGCAAAGAAAACTGTCACCGATATAAGACCACAGCTCAGGTCAGAGTACTGAGGCTTCTGAGGGCAAAGAGAAAGGCTGTTTCCTTTTATCCAAGTTTCCAAGTTTGCCAGCAGCTAGCACCTTAGAGCTTAATGCTACCATCAAACCTACTGGCTTCTCGGTAACACCTGTTGATGCATGGCTATGATGTCCCAGCGCACAGTCACTGCTGTGAAGTTTGAAAGAGAACTTGGATGGGAAAGGCCAGCAGTGCTTTTATCCTCAAAGCAAACAAATGTAAATTTTACAAAGGATAGTGTGACTTCCTACGGAAGGAATCATAACAAGTGAGGCCAAACTAACTTAAATTCTAACACCTTCCCCAGAGTTTCGCTGCAGCCCTCATGGAGATGTCAGGTCCCTACAACAGCTCCCCCAGACCAGAACAGCACAAGTGAGTAGAAAGGAGGCATGAGAGGGGACACAAGTATTTGGATTCACCAAGGACAAGGGTGAAGAATCCCCTTGGAATCTCAAGACATTTTATCAACACACTGGAAAAGTGCCGGGCTGGGTCATGGTTGTGCCTTCTTTCTCGAGTCTTGCCCAGTCCCATCAACCCTGAGGGTTCCCAGATTTGGAAGAAGAGATTCTGAGGTCCCTGCTCCCTCGGGTCCACCTAAGACAGTTCCGTGTCCAGTTCCTGAGTCGCCCGTCTCTGTCCTTTCTTTCCAGGAGCTATAAAATTCGCTTCAACAGCATCTCCTGCTCTGACCAGCTAGTGTCCACATGGCGGCGGAAGAGAAAAGAATCCAGCAACACAGACAGCGCCGGGGCACTGGGCACCCTCAGGTCTGGGCTCCAGCCAGGGAAGGTGGCTTGGGCACCCCAGGGGAGAGACAACAATGGACTCTAGTGACCACTACTGACTCCTCAGGTTCTGTGTGTTCGGGCTGGGCTCCCGGGCATACCCCCACTTCTGTGCCTTTGCCCGCGCCGTGGACACGCGACTGGAGGAACTTGGTGGGGAGCGGCTATTGCAACTGGGCCAGGGTGATGAGCTCTGTGGCCAGGAAGAGGCTTTCCGAGGCTGGGCCCAAGCTGCCTTCCAGGTGAGCCACCACTCTGCCCCAGCACCCCAGCCACCCTGACTCTGGCCACCTCTGGGCCCTGCCTGTTTCTTCATAAATCCCCCTTTCTGAGCTTTGCACAGAGGCACCCCTGGCTTTGAAGACGCCCTGAGCATGGGATGGGCCTTAGGAGGAGAGAGGGGTGTGAAAGGAGAGGATGGACGGGAGGAGAAGTGGAACAGGGAGAGTGGGATCATACAAATGGCTAAGTCTGGACTGGGCATACCTGGGCTTGCAGGAAGCTGGGTTTTAGGCTGTAATTAGTGGGGTCTTTCCAGGTGTGTGGGGTCTTGAGTAATGGGTTCAGGGAAGGGACATCTCATGTTTGGGTTTCTGAGTCAGGAATGCAAGCAGGGACTGTCCCACATCTGGTGTCCTGCTTCAGGGGTACAGGGGCGATTGTTCCATGTCTGGGGTCCTGGTTAAGGGTACAGGGAGGAGTACATTCAAGTCTGTGACCAGCAAATCCTGGGCTTCCTCATAGTCTGCTCCACCTAATCTGGAATTGATGGCTCCTTCCATTCTAATACTCCTCCACCACATCCCAGAGGTTGCCAGATTAGAGTTCATGGCCAAAGGGTGGGGTTATGAATGCTGGGTGCTAGGCTGGAAGGGTGGTCTAGAAGGTAGAAAACATGACCCAAGAATCTGGACACAGAGGGGAACAAACTGCAGGTCAGGAATGGGGAGAGTCTGAGAGGTTGTGGGGGTGGAAGGTAGGAAGGGAGGGGATGAGGAAGGAAGGAAGAGATAGAATGTTTTGCATACATGGGGAAGATAAGTGGGTTCAGAGATAAAGGGTATGGGGCGTGCCTGAACAGAAACAAACAGGACATGCAGCCCCTGGGTCCCCCGAGCTGGGAGGGGAAGATGAACTCAATATACAAGCACAAGAGACAGAGATAGAGAAGCTGGGAAACTTCTTGTTTGGGAGACCCAGGGAGCTGACCACAAAAACAAAGGCAGAAGCTATGGCTCAGCATGTGCTTTCATTGCACCCCAAAAATAAACACCTCCAGGTCAAGTATAAGGAATGATCCCCACAGGTAAAGGAATAGCAGTAATTAATGCTGGGTTGGAGCCAGGCCCTGCCCCTACCTGAGCCCCTTCTGCCACTGGACTAGGCTGGGCTGGGGGACAGGCGAGATCTCAGAAGAGCTGGAAGACAGTGACCAGGAAAGACCAGCAAGATAGCCCTCAGCTGTCCATGCCACATCATCCTTCTGCCTTCCAGGCCTCCTGTGAGACCTTCTGTGTAGGAGAGGATGCCAAGGCTGCAGCGCAAGATATATTCAGCCCCAAACGGAGCTGGAAGCGCCAGAGGTACCGGCTGAGCACCCAGGCGGAGGGCCTCCAGTTACTGCCAGGTGTGGCCCCTGCTCCTGCCCATACACCCTCTGGGCTCCATCCACCATGACTCAATCTCCTTTGCCCTGTCCCCCAGGCCTGGTCCAAGTCCATGACAGTCTTCCTCACCCTGTCCCCCCAGGCCTGGTTCACGTGCACCGACGTAAGATGTTCCAGGCATCCATCCTGTCAGTGGAGAACCTGCAAAGCAGCAAGTCTACGTGAGCAGGGCCACTGGCCTCTCTGCCCTGTCTCCCTTCCCACATCCCCACATCCCCTTCAGACCCCTGTAACAGTCCCTCTCCTCACCCCCAGCCGAGCTACGATCCTGGTGCGCCTAGACACAGCAGGCCAGGAGGGGCTCCAGTACCAGCCGGGGGACCACATTGGAGTGTGCCCGCCCAATCGGCCTGGCCTGGTGGAAGCATTGCTGAGCCGTGTGGAGGACCCGCCGCCCTCTGGGGAGCCTGT